>CAJQZJ010000522.1:1169106-1193957 GCA_907164525.1 Lophiomys imhausi | reverse complement strand
TCTCTTTTGCTTTTCTGTATCCTCCTTTCTCTCCTATATAGGAGTGAACAGACTTGAGAAAAATGGGACATAGACATAGTATAGGAAAGAACAAGAAAAAAGGACAGATTATTGAATATAGCTTTATACCTTTGTATACTGATACAAAATTAATATTATATTTGGCTAAATTGGTATTGATCATTGTATATTAATGCAAATTTAAGATTGTATAGGGCTACATCGGTATTGATCTTTGTATATTGATACAAAATTAAGATTATATTTGGCCACAATGGTATTGACCCTAGTATATAATGTAAAATTAAGATTGTATTGGGCTACATTGGTACTGATCTTTGTATATTGATACAAAATTAAGATTATATTTGGCCACAATGGTATTGACCCTAGTATATTAATGTAAAATTAAGATTGTATTGGGCTACATCGGTACTGATCTTTGTATATTGATACAAAATTAAGATTATATTTGGCCACATTGGTATTGATCTTTGTATATCGATACAAAATTAAGGGTAACGCTTCTTAAAGGTATTGTTTGTAGTAATACTTAAAAATGAAATGTCAAGTTTTGACCTCTCGCTACCAACCGACATAAACTGTTTAGGATAATTAAGAAACGGAAACTAATAGTCATGAAAACGTGTCATTTTGTTAGTTACTATGACAGTCTATCACAGTTATTTTCTAAGCTACTCAGAAATCAAGTTGCTAAGAGACAAGCAATATTTGCTTATCTAAATATAAGGGAAGGACTGTTTTAAGGCAATGTCTTCTGATATGATTGGGCCATTACACCCACAAGCTCATAGCAGCTGTAGTAACTTGCATATGGCCTATACAAGATCAAGCCAGTCAACATTCCAGCATGGGTGGAGGAAAGGCACATAAAATCTCACTCCTATCTGTGGAGCTATTGACAGCTGATGGCTTCTAGGACAGGTGGTGCTTGGTAGGTTGACCTGGATACTGCGAATAACCCCATGCCATGTGTACCTGGACAAATAAATGGATTTACTAAGTTATAACAGCATGAAGTTAGGACAAGGATTGTGGGGATTATCTAGAAAGAGTTGGAGGAAGGATAGGAGGTGGATATGATCAGAATACATTGTATGTATGTATGTATGTATGAAATTCTCACTAAATAAAAAGTAGTTTTAAGAGGAAAAGCTGAATGAAAAGAAGAGAAGGTGTTTCAGAATATTAGTTTAAAGGGGAAGTTGGGATAAAAGAGATTAAAATGTCATGATTGCTCCCCTCCAAGACAAGTTATTCAAACAATAGTAGGTTATATGCATTTCCTAAGGTGAAGTTTCATTGTCCATAAAACTGTGGTTGTAATTCTGTTCACCTGCAAACAGTGTGACACTGTCTGTGAAGTTCTGCATGCGGGTCCCCAGGTGAGGCTGGGGCACAGAGCAGGCATCTGCTTCCACATCTACAAGAGCTACTACCCTGAAGGTGATTGTTATCATTTCTTATGCTTTGGTATTTAAATAAGTACTATTCCACCCAACAAGACTCCCTTACCTCAGAGGAGAACTGAATTGATATCACCTGATGTAATTAAGAGTGTTTATTTTGTCCTGTTTTTCTTGGTGCTTTTAATTAAGGCCATTGGATGATACTTATGAAGGCAGAAGAGTGGGGGCGAGGCATGACTCATTCTAAAGAATCTGTTAAATACTCTGCATGTAAAGCATCATTCTAGATGCATACAGTATTGGAAGATACTGGAAACCACCCTTGTCATTAAAGATGTATCTGCAAAACTTTCCATCTAGAAGTCCAAACAAGTACTTCACTATTTTAATACAAGGCAGAAAGTAATAATTACAGAGAAGGTTGTTTTTTTGGGAAACCAAGGTGTGACTGTCTGTAGGTAAAGATTATATGATGAAAGCATAAAGAGATGAATGCAGAAATATGGGCCAAATAAGAGGGGGAAAGTTTTTGCATAGTTAAAACAACAATTGCATCAAATAATGAAAAAGAGATAGTGATATGAGGGAGATATATGTATATATCTAATCTTAACATAAAATAAATAGATCACACATTAGTCTCCAATTGAAATAATGATTCTATGGGTTGTATGAATTCAGAGATGAAAATTGTTCTTATGGGTTTGAAAAAAATAAAACATGTTTTACATTTATTATAACTACTAGAAATTATAGTGGAATTTATATTTATGATGGGTGCATGTTTTTTTTTAATTTTAAACCCGTAAATATTAAAAAATTAATTAAAAAAATTTTAAAGTGAGTGAGAATATGCCAAACAATATTTATAAGTGAGAATATGCCATATAAATTTAGCACATAAATAGTTCTGCTAGTTCTTATACTATTAAAAATTGCTTTCTTACTAGATTATATATTTCTCTAAATCATAATTAAAATTACTCCTTTTAAAAGATTGCTTTAAGGGATAATATTAGTTCAATTAGCCAAACATTTATCCAGCATGCATAAAACCCTGGATTCAATCCACAGCACTGCATAAAACTGGTCATGGGGCCACATGCCTGCAATTGCAGCACTCAGAATCTGGAAGCAGGAAGATCAAGAGTTTAAGGTAATTCTCAACTGTATATCAATTTCAAAGTCATCTTAGACTGTATGAGACTTTGTTAAAAAAAATGTGATTTTAAGATGCAAATTATGGGGCTAGAGATCTGGCTCACCAGTCAAGAGACCTGCTGCTCCCAAAGGACTGGAGTTCAGTGCTCAGCTCCCACATGGGGCAGCTCACAACTGGCTATAAGTCCTGCTCCGGGGGACTTGATGCCTCTGGCTTCCTCAGGCTCCTGCACTTATTTGCACATACCCACCTCTAACACACAAATAAGATGCACATGACTAATAAAAATAAATTTAAAAATTCATGACTAATAAAAAATTAAAATACAACTATGAGAAAAGCATGTAATTGTACCTAAAGAATCTTGTTTTCCTTGATGCAATGAGACTGAACTTAGTCTTCATTAGACTTCTCTTCACTGGACTTTGAATTATGAAGAATATCTGATTCCCTTAAGACACTTGCAGCAATGAATATCTGCATAAGACACAGATATGCAGGGGAAGAGGGGAGAGACACAGAGCATCTCATCATCTGTTCACATGGACACACCTGTTTCTCAAAGTGGATTTAGCTCCACCCAGTAATTAGGAATACAAATTCATTTTCCATGGACTTACTCATTCATAAACAGGCTTCTGGGAAATGTTAATAAATAAATAACATTTCCTAACCTGCTAATACAGGTTTATAATAGGGGAAAGTATAGGTCTACTGAACCCTGTTCTGCAAAGAGGTTGGACCTAGGGGGAGAAGGATAGAGACCAATGTGTTAGAGTACAGAGAGAGGTCCTATGCTTCTCTTCCATGCCCATTTGTATCTGGATCAATAGATAGATTGGACTTTTTGCATGTATGTTTTACAACTCAGACAACAGTAGTTAATTAGGAAGACTATCTTAGTACTCTCCATGCTATGTCTCACCTAATCCTTATAGTGATATATGAAAAATAAGAATTATGGTTATTCAGATTTTGAATATTCAAACTGTGGAAAACCAGGTTAAGTAGGTTGTCCAACTTTAGACAATAGGCAGTGGGCCTGGGACTTACAACTAGGCATTCTAAATTCAAGGACATATGCAGTGTTGCAATATAACCCCTTTCCTGCAGATTTCTTCCTCTGAAATGTGACTATGTGGAGGAAGATATGGCATTTTTTTCCATAAACAAAGATTCATGGGTCATTTACTGACATAAATCACATAGATAGGTAAACACACAAAGATCCAAGATACAACTTTGGGAAGGTTTCTTTCTGACTCCCTCCAGGCACAAACTTGACTCCTAGCCTCATATCCTTCTCCACCACACCCTCTCCTTCAAACTGTGCCCACTGGTTTCAGATGGTCTCTTTTTTCCAATTTATATAAACCATGTATACATGCATACCATGAGAGGGACTGTCTGGGAAGCCTCAAAGCAGGCTTGCTGATTTGTGAAGGCAAAAGGATAGATGGTAGGAATGGCATGAGAACGAGATGGGAGGTAATCTCCCCATCCCTGGGAGGAGGAGGTTGATACCTTCTTCCAGTGCACTCTTCTACTAATCCCAGCTCCCTAAGCATCATGATGAAAACCTTGACATGTCTACCAAGCCTGAACCTCAGGAAAATTCACACACACACACACACACACACACACACACACACACACACACACATACACACACACACACACACACACACACACACACACACACACACGCATGCACGCACGCACGCGCTCCTTTTTTTTTCAGGAAGTTTAGCCAATGTTCTCAAGCAGCACTCAAGGGCTAACTACAGCAATGCACAAGTTATAACACTCTGAAATTGGCCACATTTCTGAAGCCTTCAGAGTTTTCCAAAGAGAATTGTCTTTCTTGACATTTACTGAATAGAGCTCAGTGTATTTTCCAATGTTTGGTGATATCTTCACGTTATAATCTAGTGAATATGAAAAAAGGATACATGACTATAGATTATGTAATGCAAAATAAAGTCTAATCTGAAACCTGCAAATAATTTGTGATTTTTGCCTCAGATTAAAAATTAAACATTTTTACTCTGCTTTGGACAACCAGTAAGGAGGCTCATCCTTGGGAAAGGCTGGTTCTCCTCCTTGACAATGGGCAGTGGACCTGAGACTTGAAATTAAGCACTCTAAAGTCAACGACATATGCAGTGCTGCACACATATTATTTTCATGTAGTTCTTTGTTTAGGAGTGGGATCTCATGGAACTTTCCCCTTTCTTATTAACATGTCTGTTGATATTGCCATGGTTCTGGTCTTGTTTATGCAGCCCATGCTAGGTGAGAATGTTTCAAAGCAGGCTTTCGGATACTCCGGTTCTCTTCCTCAGTGTTCCCTGAGAGTAGGTGCAGGATATGTAAAGTATATTATCAGGTGAAGCTGAGTTCCCCATAATCTATCAAGCATCACTGCTTTATGTACAGCTGTGTTTTTTCTGTGATGGTGTTCATTTGCTACATATACATACAAACAACCAAAATGGACTCAGCAGGTTTTGTGTGTGTGTGTGTGTGTGTGTGTGTGTGTGTGTAAGAGGGTATACTCTGTGACAATAACAATCAAAACTGCTATTAATTTGAGAATAGTGGACAGGGGAGGGGTTAGAGGAAGTAGAGCTGGGAGGGACAGGAGGATTGAAAGAGAAGAGGAAAATGATATAAGTCTATTTGAATTAAAACATTTTTAAATTAAACTTTTTCTAAAATAAAGGCAATGTAAAAGTTAATTAATACTTTGCAAAACTAAAACACTAATCTCTCTCCATTAACTGAACTCAATGTTCTTCTCTCCTTGAAATCATAAGCTTAGTAGCTGCAATCCCACAAGATAAGTTCTGGTGTCAGGGTGAAATGCTAACACATGGTTCTCAGAAGGACAACTCTGACAGAATACTAATACCAGAAAAGTATCAGAAACTTAAAACTATAAACTCTTTTCTTAACTCTCCTTGGCAGAAAGACAATACATTGAGTAAAAATAAAAATACTATTATAAAGATGGGTATACTAAAAAAAGAGGAAGAGGTTTGAAAGAGGACATAGAAAAATTGCTAGTAGATAGTTTTGCTGAAAATATGACATTTACTTCTCTCCTATTTTGGAGTGACTCTCCACTTTTATGCACAGTATACTAATGTCACCTTTCTCTATGCCTGCCAATATTTCCTACATAAGCCTCAGTGTTCAGTGACCAAAGACACAGAAACTCTGTTCCCACAGTTCCTGAAGTTCTTTTTTCCTTGTTAGTCAACATAGCTAATCTAGAAATGATTGACACCAAGAATTCATCTACACAGAGGGAGGGAACAACTGCCATTCACCATTCACCGAGCCATAGGAAGCTCCTGGTTCCCTTTAGACAAGCAGGCAGTGTCTAGACAAGATAGGAAGTAAGACAGCACTATGCCAGATTTGTCAGGATCACTCCTAGTGTTCAGCAGGAAGCAACTTTACAGACTTGTGTTTGTGTTCCCATCACCTGCTATCTATGAACTTTGCTACTGTTGGCCCTAGAAACAATGATGTCTGGAGGGTACATCTGCACCCCAGTCTTTCAATAATTCCCAAATTTACAATTTTCAGGTGAGAGATCACATCTTTTACTAAAGTTCTGCTCTTCTATGGCTTAAGTTTCATGGAGAGCTTTTCATACAGACACTCTTCAATCTAAGTTGAGCATCCTTCCTTTGTGTTCCCATAGTGTCTTACCTACTGTATTAAATATTTTATTTTTGTTGTTTGCTGCACACTCTTAAATAGGACACTGAACTCATTGGAAATAGAAAATAGGCATTCTTTACCTTAATGTTCCCCACACTCAGCTCAAAGCATAGAGTATGGGTGTTTTACTCATTCAGTATTATAAACACTTTCCAAAGGTGTGACAGCTGAGTGGTAGATGTCCAAGAATAAATAATACAGATAATTCTCAAGATGCCAAGATAAAAGTCCACTCAGCCTGGGACTTCTAGAAGCGCCTTGTTATATCCCAGGCTGTGAGTCCCTAATTACAGGTCTCTTAGCAGTCCCACGCGGGGAGGCCATGAAGCTGGACATGGGCATCCTCAGTGTCATTATTCATTGCCTGTCCTTCTCAGTACTTGGTGTTGCATATTCTATTGTGCTTTGAGGGATCCATCTTGGAAGAGAAGGGCTTAATCTGAAGAGCCTTTGAAACATGAAGAACATGAGAGTGAAGGAAGACAAAGAATAGGAGGACAAGAAAGAAAGAAGGATACACAGAGGAAGGAACCAAGGAGTGAGTCATACTTATTACGCCTGCTCTGGATCGTGCCTGACCATGTGCCCATCCTCTGAACTGGTTGAGTGCACTTACCATCTCAGACTCCCAGTTTTCTTTGCTGTAAACATAAAGCAGCAATGATATTATGATTTCATTATTGTTGCATGTTGCTACTACTCTGAGGTAACATAGTGGATTTAAAGTTGGTTTATAATTCAAAAATCTGTGGAAGCCAGATTTTACCTTGAAGTTTTTGAGTTAGCATTACTGCTGGTCCTTATGGGTGACCTGGAGGGCTGAAAGACACCGTGTGAATAGAGGCTGAAAATAAAGATGCTATTTATCTAACAGGAAGCAGACTCTTGGTGTTACATACAGGCATTCTCCATGTAAGAATCTAGGTTCTGGAACAGAGAACAAAGGAAGACTGTAGTGAGAAACAGGACTCTGAAGTAAAGCTAGGTTTAAAACTGTGCTATTAGTGTGACTTTCGGCCAGTTATTTAGCCTTAAGAAGCTCACTACTGGGGTTGAAGAAATGACTCAGTGGTTAAGAGCACTGGATGCTCTTCCAGAGGACCAGAGTTCAGTTACCAGAACCCACATGGCAGCTCACACCTGTCTGTAACTCCAGTTTCAGATCACCTGGTATCCTCACACAGACATACATGCAGGCAAAACACCAGTGTAGGAAAGATAAAGATAAATAAACCTTTAAAATAAAGAAAGAAACTCACTCCTAAGTGAGGATAAAATTTGTTTCTGCTCCCTGGGTAATAAGGAAAATCTTTTCTTCCAACAACTGCGGCTGCTTGTTTGAGTGTTGCACTCCAGACATTGTTCTTGGTGTGAGGGTACAGATGGCAAATAGGTACCAAAGATTCAACAGGAAAGGAACACAAGAGACACATGGACACAAGCTGCAGCACCGGGCAGTGAAAGAGTGGGAAGTGAATGAAGTAAGAATGAGCAAAAAGTGATCACAGTGATTAGTCCTGTGGCTGAAGACCAGGTATGTGATGGAGTGTTTGGTGCAGTGGCAGGCTCACAGAAGCCTTTGCCCCCTGCACGAGGAAGCCACGGAAGCTGTCATGTATGGTGGTATTGGTATCATGAGATGAAAATCCCCACAGAACAAACACATGAAAAGGAAGAGCCATTGTTTTATGTGACAAGAACGTATCGAGCTTCATCCTAGGTGTGGATTTAGTTATTTCAAACAAATAAGGCCTAGCTCTTACTTCAGAGTGCTCAGGCTAAGGTATGGTAAGATGGACGAGTCTCCTACAAATCCACGTGTGCCCAGCACGGGGCTGGTCACGGGTACTCACTGCCTGCCCTTCTCAGCCCTTGGTGTCACACATTCTATTACACCCCCTCTTTTCCCCCGTGGCCCAGTGTGCTTCAACACCCATCTGTGTCACCCAGCAGATGTACAAATCAGGTCATGAGTTGTCATCAGCTGGGTGGAGACACAGGCATGACATCAGATGGAGAGATAGCCTTGCCAACTTCGATCTGATGACTTGGTCCCAGATCCCCTTCCACCAAGCACTGACTATACTCCTTCCGCTCCTTTAAGTGATGCTTGTAGTTACCAATCAAACCTCTCTGTCCTGTTTCCAGTATCTTAGAAAGATACGCTCTGTGATCTTCAAGGAAGTTTCAGAGAATTAAAATACAGTGTATCCAAGCTGCAAAGGCCCTAAGTCTGTCTCCTCCAAAATCACCCATTTCACAGAAAAATAAATGTAGGTCCAAGTGATTTATTCAGAGTAACAAAAGGAATTTATGGAAGAGTTGGAATAGAAACAAAAGTGGAAGAAGCTGTAATGTGATCATTGCAGTGTTAAATGGCGAATCTTCATAACTTTATCTACAACAAAATTCTTCTCTCCCCTCATTTTACTACATAATGAAGGATTTCAAATCATGCTAATGCTTTCATGCTTTTTATGTGACTACCTCCCCTTACTTTCTAAGCTGCCATACATATTTATTGGTTGCAATACTAGGAGAAAAGCTGTAGCTACTGTTCCTAAAATATTCAGAGATGCTATTGTAGCTGATTTTATTACACAGTCCTCCTGAATTCAGAGACCACATTACTTGCCTGGAGTCACAGGGTCTCACTCAAGTCTAGATCTTACCATAAAGTATCTATTGGTCCCTTCTGACTGCTAACCAGTTCAGTCCAACAATCTAAGCGCTCAGGTAAGGGAATATCACACAGATATGACCAACACAATGACTGGCATGGAGAAGACCCTCAACTATTTGTTGCTGAGCATTATTGTTTACTTTTCCTCCTATGTGCTATGAATAAACAGAGATTTGAGAGACTTTTTTCTTACAGATTTTCAAATATTGTCCATAGGTTTGTATATGTATAAGGGTCAAATATATATATTTGTTTTTATTGGTTTGGGGAAGTTTGCATATGTCTATTTATACATTAGCTTGCTTGTTAGAAATTTTTACAGAATCATTGTCCTGGGAGGGAAAATATAAAAACTCTCCTACCTTAGGTTGGGAAGCTGGGAGTCTACTCAGAGGACTTTTCTACTCCATAAATCTGCAGCGAAGTAACCTGTGCTAAATCCCACATAGCAACATGATGGCCTGTCCACAAAGATCCTTCCCATCTTGCAGGGATTTGGTTCTATGATCTGGATTTGTGAATTCCTCAAAACTTCCCACTGTTGAGTTCCCAGCATATACTGTAGAGGGACTAGGAGTCAGAAAGTGAGTTTCACATAAGAAACGGCATATTGAGATGTTTAGGTTATAAAATGCAGACTGGCATTTTCATTGGCCTAAAAATTCCCAGAAACCAGTTATGTAGAAGGTCACATTCCTAACCTGTCAGTTTTAGAAACAAGAGAGTCACCATCATGTACTGTAGAGGCCCTTGCACACCAGAACCTAATATCTAATATTGTCCCTTACTCATATATGTCACTTTACAGTTGTGCCAGCTAGGCACAAAGATAGGGTTACACGCAAGCCCAGGAGAAAACGAGATAAGCTAATGTTACTGGGCAATAGCTTTATGTTGCATTTATTTGTTCTAAACTATGAAATTTTTCACTATGGAGAAATGATGTTAAAATATCCTATGTTGTCACCTGCCTCCTTCGATCCTGAGAGCAGCTGCTTAGATCCCTCTGGTGACTTGAGGTTGTTTTTAGCAGTGATCCCAGACTCTCTTGATGCCCACCTGTCCCTCTCTTCTGCCTGTCAGACCCTTGAATGTGTTGAACTCCTAGCACAGAACCCCACATATACCCTCACCTCTGCAGAGAGTATCTTCCCTCCCAGCTGAGTCCTGTCCACCTTGAAAAAATACTCTTTCTCTGAGACATCTCGTTCCATTCTCCTGACCATGTAAAGCTACTACTTGGAACCTTCCTTTATACTTATCATTGTAGTTGAGTATTCATACTCTTTATTAGAATATTGAATTGTACATTTTCTTCTCTCTATAAATATAAATACCAACACCATAGAAGTGGTACCTAACACAATATATCTACTTCTTCAATATCTATTTACTGGTGAATACTTGGGATCTGACATATGACTTGCCTATAGTCTTTCCAGAAAGGTCATATTCTGGAGAGCAGTCAAGCTCTGCCTTCTGGCTGTTTGGTCTCCTGAAGCCTGTATAAAATAGAGATCCCTGACCAGGTGCAGTGGTGCACACTTTTAATCCCAGTACTCAGGAGGCAGAAGCAGGTGGATCACTGTGAGTTCGAGACCAGCCTGGTCTACAAAGTGAGCCCAAGACAGTCAGAAATACATAAAGAAATTCTATCTCAAAACAAACAAAAAAGGAATCCCTGATGTCCAGTGTTGAATTACCTGGGAGGAACTCGTGTGTACTTATTTCAGGGTCAACAGAGGCTAAACGCCCTGCATTTTCTTTTCTATGTGTCCATCTAACACACAGCAGGGATTTCCTGAAGATGTGGGTTGTGGAAAATATTTATGTTCTATATCAGCTTGTGTCTTTGTGGGGGTCAAAGACTTTATTCTCAAACTGAAAATACATTTCTTGGGTAGAGAATAATACAAGTAATTCATGCACTTCTGAAAGTATTATGCATTTCAATTTAAAACTTGAGAATATCTTGGGAGCTTTAATGAATGAGAGGGGAGATACAGAAAGATCTTAAAGTGGGATATAGGAACCCAAATATAGTGCTTCATCCTTGTGATATCAGGACTCCAGAAGCAGTGATTGGAGGAACACCAATCACCTTCAATCCAAGGCCAACTTGGATTGTCTACAAGGTCTAAACCTACCAGAGTTACATATGGAAAACTTGTTTCAACAAAAGGCCAATAGCAAGGGTATAGTTAGATAACTTTACTAGATACACAGTGGAATATTAGAAGACAACAGTAACATGAAATAATTATATACACTATCCAAGTTAACATTTATTATTTACACCATTCAGACAGTACATCCATTAAATTTAAAGGGAAAATGGATAAATATGGAAAGTATAATACTGATTGAGGTGATACAAATTCAGAAAAAGCCATATATGGATCCTAGCCTGTACTTTATAGATGGGTGGATCAGACAGGTGGACAGATTGATAGATAGTAATGTAAGTGTGGGTAAAGCTTAAACACCAGAAAAGAGGGCGCCAGGGAGATGGTTCAATAGTTACAAAAGTTGAAGAACCACTATTGGTTCCTAGCAACCACATAACAGCAGCTCATAACCATCTGTAATTCCAGTTCCAGCAATTTTTAAAAGACAACTTGGGGGCATTAATGGAGGAGAGGGGAGATACAGAAAGAGATCTTAAAGTGGGATGTAGGAACCTAAACATAGTGCCTCATCCTTGTGATATCAGGACTCAGGAAGCAGTGGTTGGAGGAACACCCAGTTTGCAAGTCATAGAGAAAAAAATGGTGTTACCTAGTACAAGAAAGGAAAGGGGATATTTGAGAGATGGTGTAACAGTTGAGAGTGCTTGCCGCTCTTGCAGAAGACTTGGTTCAGTTTCTTGCAAGCACGTGGTAGCTCTCGACTGCCTGTAACTCCAGTTCCAGCGGATCTAATTCCCTCCTCTGGCTTCTATGGGCACTGCACATGGATGGTGTACATAAACTCACTCAGGCACACATACAACACATGTAAATTTTAAAAATTAAGAAAAAGAAAAGGGTTATCAGTATTGTTTATGCTAGTTATATAATTGTTAAACAACCAATATAGAAAGACATCCCATCCTCATGTGATCTTCAGAGCAAGCAGCACTCTATCTTCCCATGCTGCAAATACCACCTGATGGTACAAGAACACAAGATCCTGGACAAGGCTATTTATTCCTGGCTCTGACTGGGATGCAAGCTTAGCAGGGTTATATGGAGAGAGGGCATATGATTTAAGGAGCACTGGGCCTTTAAACATTCCAAGACAACAGGGCACTAAAGATAATTAAAAATTTCCTAGTTACATCTCATTGATTCTTCCTCTTCACACCCCCCCTTAATTTATGTATTCACCAAATATTTTGTCTCCTATGTACCAGGCCTGTGTGGGTCTTATGAACCGAAATTACTCTTGGTGTGTTTTGTACATTCATGTCTGTGTGTGCAGAATTGAACAAGTATGCTTGTGCATTCCTTTGGAAGCCAGAAGTCAGCCTCAGATGTTCCTCGGGTGCCATCAACCTTGGTTATTGTTATTGTTTCTCTGTTTCTTGGTGTTCTTTCATTTGTTTGTTTGTTTTTTAGAGAAGATCTATCACTTGCCATCCTGGAACTCATTGAGTAGACCAAGTTGGCTGACCATTACTGGGATTATCAATATACAGGACTTGTGCCAACATACCAAACTACTTGTATGTGGGCTCAGGGGATTGGACTTACTTTGCATAAGAAGTATTTTTCCAACTTAGCTTTCTCTCCAGGAACCACCACTACCCATGTACTTTTCATGCATACATGTTAGAGTCTTCAGACATAAAAGGTCATTAAGATTCATCTGTAACTGAGTGCTAATGACAATGGCAACTGGGCCTCAGAGCTAGAATGCTTGTCACACATTCTCTTGAAGATATCTTTCTTACTGTCAGGACTGAGCTGAACAGTGTCTACCCAATTCAGGGGAAGTGGTCCTTGCCTACAGCATCAGGCCTATGTCCTCTAGAAGAAAGACCTAATAAATGAGAAAAATATAACATAAAACCTCACAGGTATCAAACCACTTTCCCAGTAGCAGTACCATCATATGATGCTCCCAAGATTTGATTTCAAAGGTTCTCTGGTATCCAAAAGAGAAACTCAAGGGTTGCATAGCAACAACAACAGAATCCATCCCTTGGTGAAGGTCTGTGACTAAATTCCCACAGATTAATCAGAAGAAAGAAAGGAAGCAGACCTCATACCCAAATTCTACAGTCTCACTCCCTAATTAGAATAAAGCTATTTACAGTGTTCCAGGTGATGTGCAGATCCCAGGCTGGGAGTTCACCGGGTTGATCTATTTGTCTATTTGTGCTGTCCATTTAGATTTTTCATCTAATAGTTGAAAACCAAGATAAAGTTGAGAAACACGAGAGTTTCTAATGAGAAGCATAAACACAGAGCAAAGAAGTCAACAGGAGCCGCATGTATTGCATTCAGAGCTTTATTCTTGCCACAGTTTGGAGGTTGTGCTAACTCTGGCAGGATGCCTTAATAAAGGAGCAAAGTTACAGAGAACCAGGAAAGCTGACAGATGCTGGGGATGGATAGGACGAGAAGACATAGCAGGAGATAAGTATTGGCAGTCCTTTGGTGTTTAACAGCAGCAATCATCCCCATTGTCACAGCATGCGGGACCACGAGACCTCATGGGAATAATTCCCAAACAGCAGCACCCAGAGCCACAGCCACAGCCTCCAGAACAGCAGCCTCCGCAGCCTCCAGAGCCGCAGCCTCCAGAGCCGCAGCACCCAGAATTCTCACAGCAGCCAGAAGATC
The DNA here is from genome assembly GCA_907164525.1 of Lophiomys imhausi. Classification (NCBI taxonomy): domain Eukaryota; kingdom Metazoa; phylum Chordata; class Mammalia; order Rodentia; family Muridae; genus Lophiomys; species Lophiomys imhausi. Next base: position 1,180,118 of record CAJQZJ010000522.1, on the reverse strand, counting down.
CTGTGTTCCATCCTTGGGGCCTCTGGACCCAGCGTCTCAGAGGACTCACCCCAAAGGTCCGGGGAGCCAAACAGCAATAGCTTGTGGAACAGGGCACAGAGCATGGGTCAAGGAAACCGCCCTGGGAACCTGAGCCACCTGAAGCCTGAGTGTAGTAGGTCTGGCAAGGAACCGGATACTGGACATAATACGTCTGAGCCTGGCAGGGAGCTGGGCATTTTACAGAGGTTGTCTGGCATGGGGCTGGGCATTTTACAGCGGTTGTCTGGCATGGGGCTGGGCATTTCACATAAGTAGTCTGACATGGAGCTGGACACTTCACGTATGTTTGGCATGGGGCTGGGCATTTCACATAAGTAGTCTGACATGGAGCTGGACACTTCACGTATGTTTGGCAGGGGGCTGGGCATTTCACGTAAGTTTGAGCTGGAACAGGAACTGAGTATCTTACGATGGTCTGAGGCTGGCAGAGAGCAGGCCCTGGAGCACCAACACTTTGGACCTGGCCGGAAGCCTGGCCTGAAGCCTGGCCTGAAACCTGGCCTTTCACAAAGCCACCATCGCTTCCTTGCCCGACTCCCAGTCCTGAACCCTTCACACAAGAGGGAAGGAACTGTGGCTGCTTTTGCTGGTCACACATCTTGCTGTGGCTTTGAAAAATCTGAAAAGAAAAGATTCATCAAAACTCTAAGACTAGAAAGGTTTCTAGAAAACTCTGCAGTGCATCCACTAGGGAGGAGACTCTGAGAAATGGCTACTTTTGGAGAGCGCCATTATCAGCCAGAGGCCGTCTGTCTGGCAGTGAGGTAGGTGCGGAGTCAAGGATTCTAGGTTCCCTTCTTACACCTTTAACTGGCTGTGTACCTTCAGACAAGTCATCACTCACCCTGCTACTCTGTTTTCACAGTAGGAAATAAAGGGCTTGAAACAGTAACTGTCTATTTCTACCAAACTCATCTCTTCTTCCTCCAGTGTTTGCACTGTAGATCAGCCTTACATTGCTCTTCAAGCAGTTTACCCTGCACCACTATTTCCCTTCTGGGTTGCAGTCCGCCTTATTCCTTCTAATCCAGGAAATCCTCAGGGAGGGAAGATGTATGGGCCTGGGCTAACCTGAGTCTTAAACTGAACCTAACAAAATTCAGACTCAAGACTTAGTGAGGTTCTACCAGTTGCTGTTGGAGCACTGGAATGTTGGTTCACTTCGTTAGTAAGTAGAACCAAGAAAGGATGCCACACCTGGCCCCAGAGGAACCCAGTTCTCTGAAATCACTGCCCAGGTAGAGCTATCCCCCTCCCCCCATCCAGCCCAAGTCTCAGTTTCCTATACCATTAACATCATTCTCTTTTTCACAGTTGTCCTCAATGTCTAGTCCTGGCTCATTCTTGATTCCATAGCAACCCACCTCAACACCACCTCAGCTCTGTTTCTTGCCAAGTCCCTCTCACAGGTAATAAGACTTACCTTCTTTCTTGGCAGGAGCAACCCTGGAAAAAGCCAAGGCTCTGAGGGACTGGCATTTGGTGAGACTTTTATAGGGTGGCAATGAAGCAATTTGATGCCATTTAAATGAAGCAGCTGAGATCACGGGGACAAGGGCTGATGCTGCATTGGTGAGATTCCTCCCCAGTATGTCTGGCTCTTCTGTCAGAGGCTGAGCATGTCTCTACTTGACATTGAATTTTCCTACATAGGAGATAAATGGCCACCTTCTTCATGAAACAAGCCTCCCTCTTTTCCTAGAAGCCATGAGTCATTCCTATGCAATGTGACTCTAATATAGGGTCGTTTAGTTGAGACTCCCATGATTTCACAAACTGTGTCAAAATCTACTCTGTTTCCTTATAATCTGTCATGAGCATTCCTTCTGAGGACTTTAATGGTTGTTTCCACTGGTCTTCACTGTTGAGGAACTACTTTGGCATGGTAGTCTCTGGCTCAATATAGCAGAAAAGTCATCAAGAACCTGTTTATTCCATGAACCGTAGGTTGTTCTAAGGCAATTTGGGAATTGGATGGATGCTGTATGATCCCAGACCCCAGGATTTAAGCCTACACTGGCTTGTCTCAGCTTCTTCTGTCCATATAGGCTTCTTTCAACTCATCTTCCTGGCTCTCATTTCCAGGAATAGATTCCAGGAACCTAGGATTGGAAGAATTCCAGCCAAATTAATGTGAGAGATGACAATGATAAATTCTATCATTTAGTTGAATGAGTTTATGTGCCAAAAATTTATGAGTCAGATGCATGCAACGGTGGCCTGAAGGATAAAAGGGGGTTACAAAGCATCCAAAACAAATTTAGTGGGCAAGCAAGAATTGAAGTGCATCCAGCCTGCTGTTGTAGGCATGATCTTTATTGCTGCTTGATACTGTCTTTCATGACTGAATTGCCTTTGAATACTAGCCACATTTCATTTCCTCAATACAGCAAATATGGAAAGAAAGACAGGACTAATATCTCTTGGGCACTATTGAATACTTCCCATCTTCGGTCTGTGTCTGGACTGTTTTTATCACAAGTTTATGAGGTAGGCTATAGAAGCAAAGACCCAGGGTCTAAAATATCTCACTTGATTCACTAGTAGCAGTGGGTAACAGAGTGCCATCAGGAACCAGAGCCATCCAGCTCCATAGCCATGCCCTTCCCACTAAGCCTTGAGGGAAGCGAGTGGTGTCTGCTAACGGAGGCTTTCAAGCCTGTACCTGGAATTGGCTTCAAATGCCACTTCCTTAGGTCACCCAGTCAAAGCTTCACTGTGACCTCTCAGGTAAAAGGTGGTTCTAAATTAGCTCCAAATTTATCCTGGGTTCCCCAAGATCCATTACCCAGGATCCTTAAACTTTTTCCTAAGGAAAATTAAGGTCCCACTAGTTCATTGACCCTGCTGATCTTACAAAGTCTACTCATGGACAATTTGGAGGAAACAAGAAAGGTAAGTTCTATCCCAGGTATGAAAAATGTCCTGGATCTTCCTGTCATACCTGCCCACTAGGCTTGCCACACTGCATCATCACTATGGAGACCACTGTCTGTCAGGGGGAAGGAGGACTGAAAGAGGGATATTGGTCCAGGCCATTATAGTCCTCAGTTGTTTCCCAGACCTGATGCTTCATGGAAAGGAGAAGGAAATGATTTCTTTTTAAGGGGGGTTTGGGAACAAACTTCACATCAATAAATTGTCAGTTTAGTCTTTGCAATAATGGCTCAAATAAAAGAGGACACAAATAGACAACTGTGAAAAATCACTTAGCTGAAACTAAATAGCCATAATTTTAAACCAAGCATGAGGGACCTCAGACCCAATTACTTCTCCACAACATGTTGCTTCTGAGTGCCGTCCACCTGTTTCAGTTGTGCAGCATACATTGTATGTTGCATGGGGTAGCACTATTCACATCAATGATAATGAACATAGAAGGCCAACCATCTCAGAACATGTCCACAGAACAGGACAGAGACTTTTCAGGACAGTGAAAAGAACTGACCTCTTCAGCCTCCCGGGGTGTTCTGGTATATGATTATAAGAGTCTGTTCCACACACAAAATATATGCTTCCACAACCTACCTGCTCATGGTGTTATATGCATTAGTTTATAATTCTCAGGAGTTGGTAAGTATGGGTTGATTACCATATCTCATTTTAGGACCTAGGAAACATTAACAAATTAAGGAAATGAATGGGTGAATGTGTGGGAATTTGTCACATCGAGGGCACAGACTAATTTCCCTCCTCCTGTGGTTAAAGTGAGCCTGCTCTGCGGTTAGCCAATTTGTGTGTTTCACACCATGTGTGAGCTCCATTTGGCTCACTTCCTGTTCTGTGGGGCGAGGTTCTCACTAATGGTTTGACATCCTCAGGTAGCACCAACGTCACTGGCGAGAGAGAGAGCATCCACGTGCCATGCAGACAGGTGGGTGGGCTGGGCTCCACCCATTTTACAGGCTGTAAGGCAGAGCTGGAGGAATCCAAAGATAAGTCCCAGTCTCAAGATGAATCATGAGGATATCCCAGAAAGCTTCCAGAGCCTCCGCCCATTTATCCCTCTGGCAGCTCATAGGATCATAGACTTGTGAATTTATGCAATACCAGCCCAGTAGACTCACATGAGAGTAAGTAGACAGAATCATCCCTGAGATGGAAGGGCCTAAAACAAGTCCCTGGATCTGGCCTCTGGTCCTGTTCTATGTAGAAAGTCCTAGTGGGTTTTAAAAGTTATTTGAATTTCTTAGTTAACATGCTTCATAATTTCCCAGCTGAATAGTCAGGAACTACATATTAGATTATCAGTTCACTTTTATAGCAGCACTGTCTGCGAATCCTCGGCACCCAGACATTAATCTTGAGACTGGTGCAGATGGACAGCATGGGGAAAGCACAGATCTCTCCATTTGAATTGCACCCTGTAGAGAGGCTGTCACACCAACCTCTGGCCCCTGCACCCCTGACTCTCACCCTGTCTCACCCATTACCTTGCTCCGGACAGTGCAAGACCAGAGTTTCAAGTACTATTCTATAAACTGTTCATACCATGGCTGCTGGTGGGGGTACATCCTAAGCCATCACAACTACTTAGCAAGTTCTAGGACTACAGAAGAATGTGACTGGTGATGCCCTGTCCCTGATGCTTCCAGATCTCCAAGCAACCCTAAGAGTGCTTCAGCCCTTCCAAGCATTTCATAACAAATCACCTGTGCTGGACCTTTCTATTTCAAATAGAGTGTTTTTTTTTTTCACATGACGAGACACTGAAATCCCGAGGTACCTCTATTGTACGTAGTAGGTAATGTAGAACATACTCCTGCCAGAAAAAAAAAAAAAAAGATAAACACATTTGACAAGTGAAGGAATGAAATACGCAACTTGAGCTGGAGGCAAGTAGGGGAGCAACAGATTTATTCTAGTGGCTTTCCAGAAAAGCCCACAGGAACCTCTCTGATAACCACTTCAGTTCTTGCCTTCCCAGGGTGAATTCTTTTTAGGTTCCTGCGTGAGCACAGAGCATAGGCAGTTCTGCAACTTTAGATATACTGTAGCTAATGCTTCTGCCTCTAGAGAACCGGTATTAGTTACTCTTCTCATTGCTATGGCAAATTTCTTTACAAAGCAACTATGGACAGAAAGGTTAATTTCTAACTCATAGTTTAGAAGGGATGTGTCCATTGTGACAGGAAAGGCGTGACAGCCGGGCACATAGATCACTGGTCACGTTGTGTCTGCAGTGAGGAGGCAGAGAGAAATGAGTGCTGGTGCTCTGCTTGCTCCCCCCTCCTTTTTATTTTGCATCCGGGATGCTAGTCATGATGGTGCTGCCCACATTCAGGGTAGGTCATTGTTCCTTAGTTAAAACTTTCTGGAAGCACTCCATGGGCACACAGAGGTGTGTGTCTATGTTTGGTCTAAGTCCAGTCAAATTTATGGTGAAGAACAGCTATCCCAGAGTACTAACATGCAGCACTAACATGATGTGTGTGTTTGTGTGTGTGTGTGTGGATCAGCTTCTTTCATTCAACATTTTGCACTGAGTAGATCTGAAATTCCATTCATTTTCCTGCAAACCACATGATTTCATTCTTCTTTATGGCCTAGGAAAATCCCATTGTGTACACATGCTGTGTTTCTTTTATCCGTTCATCCTCTTGTGGCCCATAACCTGATTCTATAACTTTGCTTGGGTGGACAGTGAGGTGGTAAACACAGATCTGTGGGTGTCTCCATAGTAAGCTGACTGATTCTTTGCAGGTACATGCCCAGGGGTGGTATACCCAGGTCATATGTTAATTCTCTTTTTTTATGTGGGAGAAACTTCCATTGTAATTCTATAGTAGATATCAATTCATATTCCCACCAATAGTGAATAAGAGGGTCTTCCTTCCTGTTGTGTTCTTTATTTGGTAGAGTTTATATGTTTGTCAGTTTGCTTTCTTTATGATAACCAAACTGACTGGGATGACTGAGATGAAAATCGGTATGACTCTAAGTTTATTTTCCTGATAATTTTAACAGTTAATTTTGTGGAATGATTTTTTTTTTCATGTACTGTCTGGTAATTTGCATTTTATTGGGAGCATTTTACTGGGAAAGGATCTGTTGATTCAATGGCCTATTTATTGTTTGTTTTATTTGTTCTTGTTGATTCAATGGCCTATTTATTGTTTGTTTTATTTGTTCTTTTGTTGTTAACTTTTTATTTCTTTATATATTCTAGATATTAATTACCGATTTTAAAACATAAGATCTCTAGACTCTAGGAATGAATGGTAGTTTGTATATGAGACTTCCCACATGCCGCATCCTTCTCCAAGACTGGGGTCTCAAAGAACACTCTTGAAGCTTTCACTCTAGAGAGTCTAATGATGTGTGTGGTTTTATTACCAGTCTCCATTTTAGATGATTTCTGATCAGTCCTTTAAGAAGAATTCTGGCACAAGAATCTCAAGACGACTACAGATTTAACGTACCAAATATTAACTGAATCATAGCCCTATTCTCTGAGGATTTCCTGGGAAAAATCTATCCTGAAGGGGCTGGCCCATGCTATATCTAATTTATTCTTGTAGAGAAAGCACCGTCCATACTTTCAGACAAACACAAACCCCATCTCTACCTATGACGATAGGTGTTTTACATTCAAGATGCCTCAGTCTTCAGTTTCTCTCTTCTAAGAATCTTCAGCCTGGAATTCATGCCCCATGATATTGCCTATTTATCCGTGTTACTCATGTGTGTGTGTCCATTGATTAGGAGTTTCAGAATTCATATGTCAAGTGTTGCATATGTGATTCTTCCTCATCCAAATAGCTTATGGGAAGTATCTTTAAGACTTTTGCCAATCCAAGAGCTCCTGTGACTCTGTGTCTATTAACTGCTCATGTGAGCACACACACACACACACACACACACACACACACACACACACACACACACACACACCCCTATTGTGACATTGAAAAGATAAGATTGTAGGAGCTGGAGAGATAGCTCACCCTTAAGAATATTTGTTGCTCTCACAGAAGACCTGAGTTAGGCTCCCAACACCCACATGGTTGCTCACAACTACCCTTAATTCCAATTCAAGAGGATATTTTGCTTTTTTTTAAACTTTTGTGCACACAAGGCACATATATGGTACACATACATACATGCAGACAAAACATTCATGAACATAAAATAATAAAATAAATAAATTCAAAAATTTTATGTAATGAAAAGTGTGTGTGTTTTTTTTTTCACTCAGAAGTTGTGTCAGTAGACTTTCATGAGGAAAAGATCTTTCTGTTGTGGAAGGTCTAATAACATTCCTTCTGATAGGCTGATTTCAATGCTGAGATCTGGTTACCACCCCTTCTGAGGCATTCTCTTGACTGGTTAAAAAAAGTCGCTGATGGCCAATTAGCTGGGCAGAAAGAGTATAGGAAAGTGGGGCTTCCTGAGATAAAACAGGAACCCTGAGTTTTACACAGAGGAATTGTTCTTTCTGCTGGGAGACATGGAAGCAGATAGATGTGTTTGAGAACTCTGAAAGGTAATAACAGGCATATGGCAGTTTGGGATTAGGTGGTCCAGGTTAATTTAGGTTAGCTAATTGAGAGTCTGCCCAGCTAAGGGCTAAGCCTTGAAACATTAAAAGGTCTTGCTGTATTTAATTATTGGGGAAAAGACCAAAGCAGCTTATAGGCCGACAGTCCAAGCAATCCAGGGCCATCAGCCTCCCGCCAAGCTCCTGAGAATCTCCCGCACCAGTAATTCTCCCGGCTTAATATAACAACTTATATTAGTTAGCAGAGTTTAGGTTACAGTTGGTGTAGGCCACCCTTGGTCCAGGGCTTTTTCTACAGGACAAATCAGGGTGCCAGTTAAGGTAGGCCAGGCCACCAGCTGATATCCCACCAGGCCGCCCACTTAATCTTACACTTTTTCCTCATTAATAAATACAATTGATAAGCAAATTGCAGTTTCATATTTCTATTCAGAGGAAAGAACCTTCTTCCCTTTCACCCTCAAAACACTTATAAGAATGATAATTATTTGTGGTATGAATTCCTTTTATATTTATAAGAATTGTGTATGTTAGGAAATTTAATTTATCTGTTTAAAGATATCATGTTATTATATATTATATTACATATATTATGCATAATTATATAACATAATATATTTTGGAAAATAACTACCATGTTAAACAGATGCCTGGCAATGACAAAGTTATTTGATAACTTTTAAGACATGACAACACATGAAGACATTGATAATGACCAGGAAAGTGACTAAGACCTCAGCTTACCCCTCTCTGTGAAGACAGAAATTTTCTGGTTCCATAGTAATTTCTCTGATTATCAGCTCAAAAAATGAGCATGGGATTCAGAGACAGGGTTGTTGGAAGGACTGAGCTTTTCTGCAGGTTCAATCTCCAGGACCACCTCCTGTCCTCCATCTCTCATCTAAGCCCATGTCCACAGTGCTCCTGACTAGCAAATTGTCAGACACAGAGGACTGTTGCAACAAGCAGCACCAGCAGCAACCACATGTGAGCGTTTAATGTGTGGTGAGCACTTTTCCTAGCTGTGTTAAAAGTGGTGTTTAATTAATCCAGGTAAAAATGAATACATTAATAATTTCTGAAAAATTAGGTTGATAAAACAAGACTTTACAAACTTTAGCACATTTGGACGATAAACATGCTCTGTAGTATAGCCATATCATCATTAGAGTGGGGAGGTTTATTTTTCTGTTTTGAACAAATTTAATAAAAGATTATATATATATATATACATATATATATGTATATATATATATATATAACCTAAAGCTCGAGGAATGATGAAGAGAGTAAAAGATTACAAGAGTTACAGGACACCTGCTGGGCAATAGTGTCCTGTGTGAATCACAAGGAAGATGCACCCATGAAGACTCAGCAATATGGTTGCAGTCATGTAGGTTCCACCCCTAGAAGAATTACAGGCAGCAGATGGACGCTGAGAGAGGGAAGAACCAGTCTACTCAAGGAACATCCCCCTGATAGGTTCCAATACCAACATGTGAGCCTTAAAATACATAATAGCAACACTAAGTGACCTCAGCAGGTTGTAAAGAAGGAATTATGAAGGACTTACCTACCCAGTCTTGGCAGAGCTGTGCTGTCGACTTACCTGCTTCCAAGTTTTGTCCTGTTTGGACAGCATTCTGTCTGCAGTTGAAGCAAGGGGTTTTTCTTGCCAAGAGATAGGCTTTCCACTAATTCAACCATCTCAAATTGGAGATTCTTCACTGCTCATCTTCTACTTGAAGTAGAATAGGGGGTGCTGTCAGCTGACAGGTCTCAATATCAAAAAAAATCTTAAAAAGACATCTTTGAATGCCATATTCTGCAGATCTCTTGAGGTTTTTGAAGACCACCTATTTATCTCCTTATATTTGGATAAGCAAATGTTGCTTGTCTCTTAGCAACTTAATTTCTGATTAACTTAGAAAATAATTGTGATAGACTACCCTATTACCTAACAAAATGACATTCTTGAATGACTATTCGTTTTGATTTCTTAATTATCCTAAACAGTTTATGACAGTTGCTAACAAAAGGCCAAAACTTCACATTTCATTTAATTGTGGCCTAATTATTTCTGTTGTTTTGTATTGTAATTGTTGTTATAAGAGAAAGAGCCATTTGTTGGACTGAAAGGGGGAGTTGTTGAGGGGAAAAGATATACCTTAAACTTTAAAAAAAATAAGTGAATGGGGGGTTGGGGGTGAACAGGTTGGGAGGGTGGGACCAGAGTGGGGAGTAGGGAGGGGAATGCAATCAAGATGTAACTTGAAGAAATAATAAATTTTTAAAAAGGAAAAAAAAAGTGCCTTACCAGAAAAAAAATTCTATGTGTATGAGTGGGAACCATAAACTTGGCTTGGCACAGCTGCCTTGAGATGCATGTGTCATAGATTTTTCAGGTTAGAGTCCACAGCTCCTTTGGCACAATGTACCTTCTATTTCACAAGAGAGTGATGCACTTCCTCAGGCAGTGAAGCGTTCAGAGAAATTTGTGTTTCTCTGTATGTCAGAGTATATCTTAGTAGTCAAGGAAGCATGGAAACTTGACAGGACATTAATCTTGTCTTCGATATTATTCATGTGTACTCTGCGTAGCTTGCAAAGGTCATTGTATTCTGGCAACTACAACTGTATTGGTCCTGGCAATTGCCATTATAGTCTATTTCTGATAAAGGTATAAAAGTCTGATTGCTCTCGATAAAATTGTCACAGCCTCAGTCTTGCTGTGGCCCCTCCCAAAAAAAAAAAGAAAGGCTTATCTCCTCCCTCATGTGTTCATTAGCTCCCAAGCACTGAAAAAGTACCAGAGTTAAATCATCTCACATAAGGACATGCACAGGCGTTTTAGCTTAGGCACATTTACAAGGCTCTTTCCTGTAAGTCTATGGTGAGAAAGTGCATTGTGGCAGAAGGTCATAGGAGCCAAGAAACAGCAAGAGGCAGTAAAAGGACAGGAGCCCCTGTAAAGTACACTCATCACCTCCAAGTATCTAATTGTCTTTCACTAGGCCCCACCTTCTGAAAGTCTCACCACCTCTCAATAGCACCAAAATCTGAGGACCAAGAATGAAACAAAGGCTTTGATGGACACTTCAGACCAAGATATGGCATGCATATTTATTCAATTAGCCATCTATATCCATTAGAATCCATGCATACTTATATAGCTACTTAAAATATAATTAAATATCACATTATTTACTCTTTTTCTCAATATTTTCTAGCTTTATTCATTGAGTGCTTTCAGTTTGACTCCCATGTGCTTTTTATAGCCCTAGGAAGCTATTTTCCCAATAAGTTCATAAATCTCCTTTTAAAATGCTATTGAGAAACTAAAAATCTGGATGTCAATAGTAATTATTACTGCTGGGGTATCATTGCTCACAAATTCTCTAAGCAGATGGAGTGAAGTTCTACACACACACACACACACACACACACACACACACACACACACACACAC
>CAJQZJ010000522.1:1151368-1169096 GCA_907164525.1 Lophiomys imhausi | reverse complement strand
CACACACACACACACACACACACACACACACACACACACACACACACCTGTTTGTTATGACTTTTGTTTAGATGTAAGTTTTATGCTACAGAGTAAAACTACATTTTGATTCCTTCCATAAATGTATATACACATACTTTGTGAAGTATCTACCATTTGGCATATGACTTTTTCAAAAAGAGTTTAGAGTTATTTATCCATCCCCACATTCCCTTCTCTATCCTGCCCTCCCATACCTCACTCAATTGTGATCTTTCCTGTTCCATCAATCTCCTTTTGCTCTACCTACTGCCCCCTGCCACTCTCTCTCTGGGCCTTTCTTAATATGCTGACCTCTAAGAATGTTACAGATGAACCATATGGATCTGAAGACTAAAGCTAACATCTGTAAATGAAAGAAAAGATGTAAGGTTTGTCTTCTGTATCTGGGTCATTTTGCTTAGAATGACTGTTTCCATCCATTTACCTGTAAGTTTATAATTTTGTTTTTCTTAAAATCTGACCACTCCAGAGGAGTGGGATGGAAGGGATAGGGGGTAGAGGGTCGGAGGGCAGGACTGGGAGGGGTGGAAAGAGGACACTGTGATGGAGATGTAACCTGAAGTAATAAATAAACATTAAAAATAAAATAAAATAAAATAGCTGAATAACATTGCATTGTGTAAATATACCAGATTTTCTTTATCCATTCATCAGTTGATGAACATCTAGATTGTTTCTAATTTTTGGCTTCTGTGAATAGAGTCCCAATGAACAAAGGTAATTATTCTTGTAGAAGGATATAAAGTCCTTTTGAAAAATGCCCAGGAGTCCTATTTCTGTATTATATTGTTGATCTATTTTTAGTTTTGAGAAGCCTCTGCACTGATTATGAGAGATACACAAAGACAGAGACAGAAAGACAGAGAGATGCAGAAAGATATAGAGACAAAGAGAGAAACAGAAAACTAGAGAATCCCAAATTGTTCCCTCTGATAATGCCCCTTCTTCCTTGTCTTTTTCTCATACACCTCTCTCCCCTGTTACCTCTATTTTTCTTTCTTATGAAATAATGGAAACTTTAAATATGGATCTCATGACAGAGACAGTTAGTCTCAGCTACTCAGGAGTTTGATACAGGAATGTCTTAGGCTCAAGGCTTGTGTGTAAGTTCAGTATCATCCTGGACAACTTAGTGAGCCTGGTAGAAAGCTTGGCTAGCATATGCATTAATTCCTGTCATTTTGCAGTGCTTTCTTGGATTTTTATTATTTGTTTTATTATGGAAATTATAATGTGATTATATCATTCCCCCTTCCTTTCCCTCCTTCCAAATCCTCCTATATACCCTTCCTTGTTCTCTTTTGACTTCATTGCATTCTTCTTCAATTATTATGATATATATATAATTGATTGCTCAATTGGTTATAACTTAATGTAACATAGTAAAAACTGCTCCAAAACATAACCTATACAGTCTGTATAATGTTAATCAGGCGTATGTTTTCAGGGATGGCCATTTGATATGGGATAAGTAATTGTGCTCTTCCCTAGGCAATACTATTTCCTTGGCTCTCAGCATTCCTGCTTTCTGTAGTCCCTTGTGTAGGGTTGAGGCCTCATGGTCTTTCCCTCACTCACTTTGGATGTCTACTGCTGTAACCCTTGCTCAGCTCATGCGGAGACAGTCATACTAGTGAGACTTCATGCTTATAGCTTCTGACATTACAATAGGCACAAACTCATAGCAAACTCCTTGATCCCCTGGCCCTTACAGTATTTCTGCCCTCTCTTCTGCAGTGTTCCCTGAGACTTTGGTGCAGCAGTTATTTTGTAGATGTATCCATTGGGACTGGGCTCCATGACTCTGTATTTTGATTGGTTGTGGTTTTCTTTAATGGCCTCTGTCTGTTGCAAAGAGAAGTTTTCTGATGAGGAGTGAGGACTATACTTATCTGTGGATATAAGTTCAAATATTTAAAGTATAGTTATGGATTATAACGGTTTAGTAAAGTGGTGGTTGTAGGTTCTTCTCTAAGATCCATAACTTCACTAGCCCTGAATACTTGGCAAGTTTCTAGTACTCTTAAGTCCAACTAGAGAGCTGCTGGTTACTGCCAAGGTATGTGTGTCACTACTCTACCCTTAGGGTTATCATGTTGGGCTGGTTGTTGTGATTCATACGCATCATACCTGGGTTGAATATCATTTTGTTAATTGTTCTGGAGTTACTTATTCATTCTTTGTGATCTCTTGGGTATGCTTGTCCTTGTCTTCAGACTAGATATTCTATCAGCATCTCCTGTGAAGCTGACTTACTGGATATAAATTTCTTTGTTTTTATTATATAAAATATTTTATTTTTCCCTCAATGCTAATGGATAATTTTGCTGGATATAAGTGTGGTTAACAGTTGTGGTTTTTCAGAACTGGAACACATGTTTCCAAGCTCTTAACGGTTTAAAAGTTTCTGTTTACTAATCAGGTGTTATTCTAATGGACCTGCCTTTGTAAATGATTTGATCTATCCATTTTGGAGCTTTTAATACTCTTCCTTTATTCTATGTGTTTAAAATTTTTTAACTATATATGTCACAGGGAAGTTTCTTTTCTGATCCTTTCCATTTGGAGTTCTGAAGTGTTTTTGTACTGCATGTGTATCTCTTTCACTAGGCTTGGCAAATCTTCCATGATTTTTTTTGTTTGTCTGTTTGTTTATTTATTTATTTATTTATTTTAACATTTATTCATTTCTTCAAGTTACATCTCCGTCAAAGTGCCCCCCCCCCCCCCCCCCGCTCAGCCCTCCTCCTCCCCTCTTCCCCCTCACCCTCCTATGTGCTCTTTTTGTTGTTGTTTTTTTAATTTAAGGTGTATCTTTTTTCTCTCCAACAGCTCCCACTTTTACTCCAATAATAGGCTGTTTTTCTTATAACAGTAAACACAATACAAAACAGAATAATTAGGCCACAATTATGAAAATTATGGGGTATAACATACATCTCCAATGTCCAGTCCATACATACTTGGCAACTGATATTAATTTCTACTGTGATTTTACTGAACATAGTCTCTATGCCATCGCCATCACTCTAGTGCTCTATTCCCTCTTCGATGTCTTTAATCCAAAGACTAGACGTCTTTGTGGTATTCCAGGTTCCATCACTATCTGTCTACAGATCTTTTATAATTCATGGTCAAACTTCAGCTAGCAATCCAATTCTTCCACCTTGTCTTCCATTTCTGATTCTCTGTTTTCTACATGAATCATTCTATTGGAAAAGCTTTCCTCTGAGTTCTTCCAGTCCAGCATCATTTTATTTTGGGATTTTTTTTTCAGCAATTCTATATTCACTTTCATATCTTACATTAACCTCCTCATCTCATTCCTCTCTTTGTTTTTATTCTTTTGGAGTACATACATGTCTTTGAACTGTTGCATATACGTATCATTTTTTAATCTTTTGGTAGTTCTTCCAAGTCATTTTCAATGTTACAAGGTTAGTTTTTTTTTTTTATGGAGGACACATGTTGCATTGGTTTTTCACATTGTATCTGTTTCTTCACTGGGACTTATGCATCTTAGGTTAGTTTGTTTCTTTGAGTTTTTCTTTCTTTTGTTTTGTAGTTTTTATTTCCAGAATGCTAGTCTTTCATTCCATATTTTTTCTTTGTTTTTCATGTTCAATGGACAATTAAGTCCTAGGAGGTTAGAGATATCCTTTCCCTCTGTGGAACTGGTAGTTAGGACCAGAACCTCCAACTCCAGTCTTCCTCTGAGGGTTAGATATTGCCCTGTGTCAATTAGGGCCCTCAGCTATGTCTACAGCAATGGTTATCAACTCTCCTAATGCTGAGACTCTTTAATACACTTCCTTACCTTTTGGTGACCCCCAACCATAAAACTACTTTAGCTGTTGCTTCATAACTGTAATTTTGCTACTGTTAGGAATCATCATGTAAATATCTGTGTTTTCTGATAGTCTTAGGCAACCCTTGTGAAAGGGTCATTCAACCTCCAAAGGGGTCATGACCCACAGGTTGAGAACTACTGGTCTAAACCTTTGCTGCAAGTTGTGGCACACTCCACATGCTTGTGAGCCTTGCCTAGAAGTTGGTCCCCACCCTGGTTTCTCAACTACTGTTAGAGCTTCTGGGAAATGTATGTATTGATTTCTTTACTAGACAAAGAGCAATGCAGTGCCAAACTTCACAGGGTTTATATATTATAGCAAGTTAACGAGATAGTAATTTAATTAACAAAATAAAAATTTTAAGTAATTATTTCATGTGTATACTTATTAAAATGGAAGGTTGAGCCATCCCAGTGTTAGACCTTCAACAATGTCTCCAGAAAAGTCATTTATGTCTACTGTAAGGCCAGCACAAATAAGATGAGGGTGCAGCATTGATTCTGTCAGTCAGTATATTTTCACTTCAATAATTACCAAACCAGCAAGGATATATAAAGAGGTCTATCTCTAGAACACACTGTGAAAAGAACAGCTGGGTCACTGTAAATATACATCTTTGAAATAAAGAAGGAAAGAAGGTGTACGTGCTGGTTTTGTGTACTAACACAAGTTAGAGTCATCAATGAAGAAGGAGCCTCTGTTGGAAAAATGCCTCCATGAGATCCAGCAGTAAGGCATTTTCTCAAATAGGGGAGGGCCCAGCCTAGGGTGGATTGTGCCATCCCTGGGCTGGTAGTCCTGAATTCTATAAGAAAGCAAGCTGAGCAAGCTATGGGAAGCAAACCAGAGAGCAGCAGCCCTCCATGGTCTCTTAGCTCCTACCTACAGGTTCCAGCCCTGCTTGAATTCCTGTCCTGACTTCCTCCAATGATGGATTATGATCTGGAAATGTAAGCCAAATAAACTCTTTCCTCCTCAGCTTGATTTGTGGTCACGGTGCTTTTATCACAATAGAAACCCTAACTAAGACAGAAGGGGGAAAGGAGGAAAGGAGAGGGAGAAAAAAGGGCAAAGAAAAGTAAACTGGACTTCTTATCATTCCTCATAGACATGAACAATGAGAGAGCAGTCATATCACCTTGAATTCCTGTATCTATTGGTCTATTTAATTTTATCCATTAAGCATTTTAATGTAGTTCATTGCAGGTGAGTTGATACCATTATAGCCATAAATAATGTAGACAATTTGTTCATGCTCTTCACTCTATCTTTCCTGGTATATGTAAATAAGTGAACAACAACCAATCAATAACCAATGCTATTCTTGTCTATCAATGAAGTTATTATAACCATCTATAAAACTGGATGTTTTGGACACCATTTTAGAGCACTATTGACTAGCAGAATCAGTGTTACCTGGATGACCATGCTCATTCTTGGCTCAAATAAACTCCTTTCCTTAGGTTGACCATGGAAAGACCTTTGGGCTATCTACCCCTTAACCTCAGCAGAGTACTCTGGACTCAACAATTGGTATCAGTCCTTTCAGTCCCTTCTTTGATATCCGAGAAATGACTATGGAGTACCTGCTGGATTTCTCCCAAGCTCTAAACCTCCCAGAAACTTTTGGTTGAATTCAGACTTTATGTGACCCACATAATACTTTCCTCTTGTGAGGATGTCTGTCTTCAATGGGAGCTAGAAAGTGTCCCTCATCATCAAGATAATTAAATCCTAGATGCAAAGCATGTACTTGTTCAGTTTGATTTTGGTTTTGTCATTTTTGTTATTGGTTGGTTGGTTTGTTGGTTTGTTGGTTTTCTAGCAAGACTTCTTTTAGGCACAGTTCATGTAATTAACATTGCTGTAGTAACATTGTTTCTGCAGACAAGTCATTGGACAGTGACTACTGACAGTGACTTTAGTACCTATCAAGACTGTGGGAGAACTCTGCTCCAAAAGTCAGAAACATTGTTTCTTCCATGCTGTGTTCTAGAAAACCAGAGCCTTAATGAAAGTACCCAGGAGTTTAGACATGTGGTAATTTTGAAAGTACTTAAACCAGAACAAATTTGTGGGAAATTTTCAACCCATGTAGAAAATGAGCATAATAGCTAATCATCTGGCACACTGACTGAGACACACCGAGTACAACACACGGAGTACGACACCTACAGTAAGATAATTGGGTTTGGGTTTCTGGGGCATGCTACAGGGTGCTACCAAGTTGAGAATGACACCTTTAAGGGCTATATGTGTATATAGACAACACATTTGACCTGACACACTTAACAAACTTGGTCACTTCCAAGGAACCTAAATTATAAGAAACCTATTTTCCTACCCTGTGGTCCTTTCCAATGGAGAATGTCCATTGACTACTCCAACTAGCTTAGGAAAAGTACTTAGGGTGCCTCATTTTTCCAGAATCTAAAAAAAAAACCTCCTAATCAGACAAAAGATGATCTTAAATGCCAAACACCAAAAAGGGGACCATTTAAAAACTAGTATTCTTGCACATCTAATTTAAAATACTAGGTTCAGAGACTAGAGAGATGGTTTGCTACTCTTGCAGAGGACTATGTTGAGTGGTTCACAACTAGCTATAACTTCAGGTTCAGGGGACCTGACACTTTCTCCTGGTCCTAATGGGCACCTGCACAGATACATGTGTGTAAGTGCACATATATAAATTTAACATTTAATAAATAAATAATTAGAACTCAAGAAATTATTCAAAAATTAGAGATCATAGACTATAGGAGAGAACCTACTATTACTATTCTGATAAATGGATGTATTAGTAATCAACTCCTTATGATTTATCACTATACCCATAGATCAATGTATCTCACAACCCGTGTCATAGAAACTTTATGATCATCATCTGCAGTGAATGAAAATCAACACAAAGGCCCACAACTGGCCAAGGTGCAGAGAATAAGAGACTGAAGAATGTCAAGCCCTATAATGAACATATATAACGCACCCCTCTCCAAAGGCTCAGCAGTCACTGTGGAAGAGAGTGAAAGAGATAGAGTCAGTGGATGACAACAAGGGAAGGGTATCTACTGGACACAGGAGGAAAGCTGCACATATGAACTCACAGGGGCTGTATGACACACTGCACAAGAGCTGTGCAAGCCTAAAACAGACCAAATCTCAGAAAGGAAAGGAGATGTGGATATGAAGTTCCACCCCTATAATCCAGTAAGTTGGAATTATTGACAATTCTTAGCTGCTGGGACAGGAAAGGTCAGCTGTTTCCAAAGGTATACCCCTGATAAGTTGGTCATGCTCCAGTTCAAGATACACGTCCAAGAATGTTTGAGCAGCACAAATCGTCCTTGATGGTAGGTGGAGGGTGCACACAGTAGGATGAGGGGAAACAGGGAAGGATCTAGGAAGACCTAGGGGTGGAGGGTGAATAGTACCAAAATACCTCATACAAATTTCTCAAAGAACTAATTTTAAAAGGAAATAAAGACAAATTAAACAGAAAGAATGGGAAAGATACTTTCAGTAATGTATAAAAACCTCTTACAGAAGAAAAGCTAGACTATAGTACCAATACAAAAATTGCCAGAGACTATCTATAAACAACAGAAAGATACACATTTTAGATGTTTCTGCTCCCTTCTGATCCTTTAGCTCCTCCGTTTCTTTGTTTTCTGTCTAAGGTTCACTTTTCTGATTGTCACTCCTGGAAGCACTAGGCCAACAGAAGAAACTCAGATAGTGGCATACATTTTAATTTTTTATTATTTTATACATATAAGTGTTTACTTGCATGTTTATCTGTGTACTATGTGTATGCCTGGTGCCCATAGAGAACAGAAACACAAACAGATCCCTTGAAAATGAAGTTACAGATGGTTCTGAGCCTCCATGTGTGTCATCTGGGTTCTTCCTCTCTTCCTTCAGGGTGTCAGATGCTGCTGCATACCAGGCCAGAAGGAATGAAGCAGAGTCCAGGACGAATGTGATTCTGTGTTCCACTCCATCCCTCGGAATATCCACACACCACTGGACACCAAGCCAGGAGAGAAGAAATTATGGTCTGCGGTCCATTTCTCCTCTTGGGTTATTCTGGATGCTGCTGTTATGCCAGGCCAGAAAGGACTGCGCAGAGTTCAGAACAAGTGAGGTTCTGCAGGATTCCGGTCCAGGAGGAACGTGTTGAGGTTGGAGAAAGGTTTCTGTGATGATTTCAGCATTATAGTTCTTTTATACAATATAAAAGTGGCTTAGACAGTGTTTAATGAATCATCTTAGATATCTTCCTATCCTGGGATGAATGGGGGTTTAAGAACCAGGGGAAGGGATTTTGAGGGTGAATGAATTCTATTGGCTGAGGCTGAGATGCTGAAGATGCTCTATTTACAAGGGGAAGAATGCTAGGTGCCGAATACTGACTAGCTACTTGTGACCATCTGGTGGGAGGTCAATTGGTTATGTGTTCCGAGACAGGCATAGAAAACCAGGAAGAGCTACTCCATTCCTGCTGTCTCAAGAAGAGATGTTACATCTCAAGTTTGAGATTTACGGGGATTAAATACGCTTCCATCTCACCTGTTCCATGCCCGTTCTTCTGATATCATGGTCCAGATGTCCCACACATGTGTGTGCTGAGAATCAAACTTTGCAAGAGCAACAAATGTTCTTAACTGCTGAATCAAATCTCCAGCTGCTAGCGGCATTTCTTTTAAGGGGAAACTCATCACTGGCAGAAGGAGATTTTGCCAGCTGTAGCCTCTCAACTATGAACTAAATCTAAGTTCCAAAGTGTAGCCTGGACTGGAGAGATGGCTCAACAGTTTAGAGCACTGGCTGCTCTTCCAAAGAACCCAAGATCAATTCCCAGTATCCTTGTGGTGACTCACAATTGTCCCTAACTTCAGTCTCAGGGGATTTGATGCCCTCTTCAGGTCTTCATTGGTACTGCATGTGTGATTAAATACCCAGTGATTAAAAGGCAAAAAAAAATCTTCTTGTGTGGGTGGGAGGGATAATATGCAGAGTTTTTGTTTGTTTTTATTCATACAAGGAAAATGGATTTTCTAGAGAACTTTTTCTATATATTTGCATTTGTGCTTCTCTGAGCTTAGTCAGCTGGTCAATATGCTACTGTCAGAAGACAGTGCTGAAGAATGGATCCTAAAGTAAATTTGGATCAGAATTTCAACAAGTTAGTCCAACTAAATTGAGAACAAGATCACTGTGTATGAAAAGCTCTTGTAATTGCACAAGATCCCATGACTTTCAAAACGCTGTGGACTAGAATAAAATACATCAATGTAAACAGAATCAGTGACTTATATTGCCATAAATTACTTGAGGGAGAAAAAAAAACTTTTCAATAACATTATATAGTGCCAGAAGCTAGATTGCAAAACCACAAAAATATCAGATTTTAAAATTCTAAAATTTAGAATGGGTTGGATCATTGATTCTCAACTTCCCTAATGCTGCAACCTTTTAATACAATTCCACATATTGTGCTAACTTCCAACCATAAAATTGTTTTCGTTGCTTCTTCATAACTGTAATTTTGCTACTATTGTTAATTATAATGTATATCTAATATGCAGGATATCTGAAATATGAGCCCTGAGAAATTTTCACTCAATCCCAAAGGGATCATGACCCACAAGTTGAGAACCACTGGATTAGATGATGACTTGGTTGTATTGATCAAAAATCACTAGCCAAATTATTCAGCTTTTCAAACCCATACCCTCACCAGTCTTTCAGGACCATTCAAAAGAAACCAAACAGAAAGGATTCAGACTTCCAGAACAGTACGGTTACAGTTTCTGCAACTGAACAGGCAGAGAGAAGGCCTTTCAACAACTTTACAAAAGTAACAAGTTCAGTGAAAGGACCAAAAATATGCGTGCATGTGACAATAATAATTTAGGAAAAATAAGGATAAAAGTCAAGGTAAATAAATAATAAAAATTAACATCTGCTGTAAAATGCCAGGTCTCCAGTCATGTCAGGAAAAATAAGCATAATGTTTCTGGAACTATAGAGGCTTGAGCGCAGGAAAGAGGTTTCAGGTAAGACCCAGCTCGAGTCATCCCACTCCTGGGTGTAAATGTGTGGTAGCTTCAGAAACGGGAGGCTCCCTCAACCCTAAGCAGCAATCCAGGGATACATGACCAATCTATATTGTTCTGGAGTCACCTGGACTACTCTGACCACCCATTCAGAAGGAGGTTTTGCATGCCTGGTCCTGGGGTGTGTGCTAATTCTTGTAAGGACCAATGTCAGCCCAAGTAGCCTAACACTTAACTTCCCTTAAGATTATTTAGAATATATAGATGCTTTCCTGGTTTCTGTGGTACTCCATGTTGTATACTGACATCTGAGGATTTGAAATAAGGAAACCACACAGCCTTGATATGGCTGCCTAAGTAAGACTGGAACAATGATTATGTCAATGGACACGTTGAACATGCAAGGGGAAACTTTTTGCAGGTTCCACCCATAGTCAAAGAAGTACAGATTTTACAGCCGTATCTAATGTGAACAGTGAAAGTCATGAAGTCAGCACGGCTATTTGAAAACACTCCAGCAAACCTGAGACCAGTGATGCAATCACTGTCTCCCACTCTTTGGCCTTGATTTCCACATGTTGCATGCTTGAAGAGTGCTTTTAATATTTGTACAACTTGAGTGTATTGGATTAATGGAAATTTTCTTATGAATCACTTACACTATCTCCCAGGAGTACTTCTTCTAAACTACCCCAGGAATATCCTGACCATAATACCCCTCCCACTTTTAGGGAGATATCCTTATCTATCTGGTCCCACTTGAAGGTCTACCTTATGCCCTGGAGGTTGTGACTCAAATAAAAATGCCAGAGACCTCCTTACGAGGCTCTGACTCAAAGCCCCTGTTCTGCTCAGGAACCAGATAATGAGAACAAAGTGAAATTTAAAAGATGAACAAGATTCAGTGGGCTAGAGAAGTTGGAAGCAGATCAAATTAAAAGCCTCTTCCTACTACTGATGGACAAAGAATGGTGTGGATGAATGATAAAAGAAAAAAGCATTAAGACCTCCCTTCCTTAGTAAAGTCAGTTCAGGCAGGACCATTCTGATGTCATATGACCAAGGAACAAAAGAATACCAAGATTAGACACATAAATAAATTCCACAAAAAATAAACATTGTATTATGGAAGAAATTAAATAATTGCCACAGTCTGGACTGAAGACTTTTTCTGGGCCTAATGACACTTTGAAAGCTGATAATGCATGGTTTGGGACATGACAATCTGCCCAAGCTGACTAGAGATTTTCTTTCTGTCCAATGCCTTGAAACCACAAAAACTACCAGCCTGAGAACAGGCTGTCATAAAAATTTCAGTTATGGAGTTGATGAGGGAAAATGATTGTAAAAGATAACTCTGTTCTTTCATGATTTATCATGATGACTAAACTTATAACCAAGAGGAATCTAAAACACATGTCCAGGGACAAAATGATACGATCTATGTTTTAGAACAACATTCTCCTATCCCTACCTACTAAGTTCAGTATAAATAAAGAAGCATTCTGACTTCCAGTCAGTCAGGATGTAAAGCTCCCCACACCTGATCCCCCCCGCCCATGCCTAACTCATTCCTCCCTTGCCATTCTTGCCTCCACCCTTCTTCAGGCCCTGCCCTCCACCTGGAGCTGGACCCCAGCATGTAGGCAACTAATGGATGATGGGAAAAGAATTAGTCTCTCCCAGGGATGAGTTCCCTTATTTTTTGTCCAATGCAGATTGATCAGTCTTGAAATCACATACATACCACCAACAAAAATAGACTCAACAGGTGATATATATATATGCATAGATACTTATATGTGTAATGATAATAATCAAAGAAAAAGAGCTTATCAATTTGACCAGTCAAAAGGATGTTTCCTCATCTATGTTCATACCAACCTTATTTGTAATAGCTAGAAACTAGAAACAACCCAGATGTCCCTCAACCGAAGAATGGATTAAAAAAAACTGTGGTACATCTACACAATGGAATACTACTCAGCCATCAGAAACAACAAAATCATGCAATTTGCAGCCAAATAAATGGAACTAAAGAAGCTCATCCTGAGTGAGCTGACCCAGACTCAGAAGGATGCACATGGCATCTATTCACTTACAATCAGATTTTAGCCATATAGTACAGGATAACTATACTATAGCCAATGCACCAAAGGGAACAGGAACATAGACTTTGTTACCTATCAATGAGATACTTTGTGTAAATGAGACACAAGGTGCTGCCTTGTAGGCCCCAGTGTATGAGGAGGCTCTTGGCCCTCATATGACTGCTGAACTGAGGTGGGGGACTGATATGTAGGGACACTCCACTCCAGAGGTGTGGGATGGAAGGGATGGGGGTAGAGGATGGGAGGGCGGGACTGGGAGGGGTGAAAAAAGAGTCTATCAATTAGAGAGATGGATTTCTGGGAAGGGTTTGAGGGAGTAGCTGGAAGGGAGCAGAGGGAGGAAATAGATGGGGAAAGTAATGTAATTCTAGTTCAATTAAAAATTTATGACTGCTGAACTGGGGTGGGGCTGATATGTAGGGACATCCCACTCTGGAAGAGTAGGACAGAAGGGAGATCAGGGAGAGGGTGGGAGAGTGGGACTGGGAGGCGAAGAAAGAGGAGACTATGATGGAGATGTAACTTGAAGTAATAAATAGACATTTTTTTAAACTTATTTTTAAAAATGAAATAAAAGCAAACAGAGAGTAGGTCTATTCTAGGAGAAAGGTCACATCCCACTTACACACATGTTAGAGGAAGTCCAAAGGAAGGTGATATCAGTCACATGCATTGATAGGAATTATAGTTGCTTTCTTCTCTGCACTCCACTGTATTAAACTTTCCCCTCCCCAAAATACTTCATAAATAGTTAGATCCTCTAACCGACCTTTGATTGCACATAAATCTCATCCTATAAAATTCACAGTCCCAACTAATATATCTATAACACAATACCTGCACCTAAGGCTTGGGGATCATTTTGGAAGAGGGTGTGGAAAGAATGCAAGAGCCAGAAGAAAAAGAAGTTTGTTATGAAATTGTGCCTCCTAGAAATGTCAGAGATACTATACCCTTGGATTTTCATCAACATGACAGCCTAAATGTGACCTGAACAGTAACAACATTAATGGACATGCTAACTTGGAAAGGGGAAAGTTCTTAAGACTTCTGTCTTTGACAAAAACAAATGTGTCAGCAACTGGGGAATGTTGAGAGCAGGAGAAATGGCCCTTCTTAGGGAATAGCCCTCATATTGGCTATCCCATACCAAGTGGGTAGTCCATATGGGTGCATTATATGAACTGAACACATTGTATTTATATATTTAAGTATATAGATACAGATATAGATATAAATGATAGAGATATTGTGTGTGTGTATTGTGTGTGGATACCACAACAATTAAAGAAAAAGAGGCTATAAATTTTAGAGAGAGCACAAAGGTGCATGGAAGGAGTTGGATGGAGGAAATTTAAATGGGAGAATAATGTAATTATAATTTAAAAATAAGACCTATTACTTAAAAAGTCCAGTGGGAATATTAGATTATTAGAATGGCATATATTCTTCTCTGCTTGTTCCTTCTCCCTCTATACACTTACTTAGTGGATGTTTTTCAAAAGCCTAATATATGCTCCTTTTCTTTCTCTAAAAGAAATCTTTTGAAAACAAGAGCAAGGGAACAATTAAATAAGAAAGAAAATGACACAAATCCAAATCCAACAGTTTCCTCAGTGTGAACTGACTGATATCATCCTTCCATACTTGATTACAAACTTCCAGATTACCTAAGGTCTAAATCACCACAGTTCTTGGGAGAGTCCCCTCAATACCCTCTTTAAAACTTATGTTACCTAATCTAAAGCAGTATCCCTAAAACCTTTGAATGCATAATAAGAATTAGGTAAAAAATAAAGGGTTATGTACAGAAAAGCCTGGTTTTTTCTCATTCTCATAAACCCTACACCTCTGCAGTCCCTTTAGCAGAAAATACACATGGGAAGGGTTGACACTTTGTATAAAGGTGAAAGCAATTCCATTATCATTGTCCTTAGTCACTCCATAGAATTCACCCCCATACTTTATCCTCTGTTCCCATGGTAACCAAGAATCAAGGAAGTTACACATAATGTGTGTTTGTGTATGTGTGTGTGTGGCGTGTGCGTCCGCGTGCAGTGCGTGAGTGCGTGCGTGCGTGCGTGCGTGCGTGCGTGCGTGTGTGTGTGCATGTGTGTGTGTATCATTCTATCAGTCTGGGTAGCCAATATTAGCTTGAGCTCCCAGGGGAGTTCTATTACTGTTACAGGGTCCTAACTTAGGCAACCATTCAGGAAACTCTCCATAATTCCCTGTCAAAGGCTGTGGCCTTCAACATGGAAACTCTGATATAAAATCAAAGATGCCTCCTAACTTCAGTGAAAGGAGCTGTTCCAGACACTCACTTTAACCAATCCTTTTCTAATAAAATTAAAATGAGTTGACCAAGGAATTCATATTTATTTTAAAATGGCACGTACTCCAGATGAACCTTCATACTCTTGATAAATCTTTAACTAAGGTTGACTCACAACATAATTCTACCCCATAAGCTCCAAGTCAAAATCTGGAGAGCCTGACTGACAAAACAGTCAGCCAGTAGTGAAGCATCAAGACTGGGCATGCTTTGTTAGTTTTCCTGTGAGTTCTTGCTAACAATTATGCATATTTGATTCCTTGCACAAGAACTGTCAAATGCCTGCCAGCTACCACTCTTTAAACTGAGACAATGGTAAGATAAAACTATGAATAAAAGTTCTTTCAGAGAGACTCTAATTAATCTTCACCTGAATGAATTTGATCAATTGATAGGAGTTAATTGGAATGATGATAGTGTGTTCATTTTAAGTCTTATTTATAGCACATATTTGTTACAAAGGGACTGACTTACTAAAACATCCAGAAAATCTGTTGTAATAACACTCCTAACTTCATGGTACATACTTTTTTTCAAACTTGTCATTGTTTAGTCTCTAATACCGATGACCCAATGTTTATGAGAATCCCTGAATATTCCAAACAAAATCTGCTGCAGCATGAATAACACACCATAGCATTCTTTGTTGCCAAGCCCACAATCCTTGCTTTTGTGAATGGGAAGCTATCAAACAAGACTGGGAGAACCCAGTGAGATACATGGAATCACCTCATAAACTAAGAACCTCATGATGACCACTTAATACCTGCAATGATTAGTAAGTTTCCCTGAGGAGTTCACAGTTGGCACTGGAGTCAGTTTGTCAAACTAATTTTCTTAAAAAATTATAGGGTAGCAGGTAGCATAGTGTAGCAGGGTGGTGATACTGCTAACAATGAAGTCTAATAGAAGTTTTTACTTAAATAGACTGTTCTGTCCTATCTATTTCAAACATCAATATAATATTTTGCTAAAGGTTGGAATCATCTTGGAATTCTAGCACAATCCTTTGGAAGTTTCAACTTCCAAAACAGTATATTTAGATTTAATTCATTACTAGTTGACTGGTTAATTCCTCTCTAGGTGCCATAAACTGAAAACCTATTCTCCTACCCAAGAGTATTAAAAACTAGTCAGGAGAAAAGTGGAAAAGAAGTCTAAATAAATTTATTGTTGTAAACCTCATGCATTAGAGAATTTTCAACAGTCTTAAGAAACTAAGTACTGATATGAGCCCTAAGGACTTCAGATGAATAAATAAACTTAATAAACTTTAAAAAAAGACTTCAGATCTAATGCACACCACTGGAAATGGCTTTGGAGATGAAAACCTCATGTTCACTTATTTGATTAGGGTTAGAAAGGAGAGACAAGAGAGAGGGCAGTTCACAGTTATCCTTCAAGATTTTATTCTTCTACTCTTCCCCTCAGTGCATCTTGTGGACCAGGGCATCAGCAACCTCCAGAGCAGAAGCCAGAGTCCTCAGACTGGGGATCACTGCCACTGCTTGGTTGATGATTAATGTAGGAGAGACTAGCTCTCTATGGGCTCTGCTACCCCTGCACTTGCAGTACAATAAGAAAATATGCTGGCCAAATGCAAACCAGGTCTTCTAGTTGGGTTTCTGTTTGGCTCAAGAAAACCACTGCTTTTGACCTGTCCTTGTCCACTTTCCTGTCCTTCTCTCCACTGTTTGCATCCCAGAGTGTCCCCAACCTGCCCAGTACCCCCTTCTAGATTCCCTAGAATACCCACACTTATATTAGATGAAAACACAGAGCTCTAGATTACCTAGAAATGCTCACCCTTATGCCAGATAGAAACACGTAAGTATCCCTGAGGAGAGAGAGCAGATGAGGAACCAGAAACAGGGGCCAGTCTAACATGAGATCCCACGGCTCAATGTCAGAGGAGCCGTGCTCTGAGAAAGAAAAAGGCGTGATGTTGTATAGAAGAAGAATGTGTCATGTTACTCCTGGCAGCAGTTCTTCTTTACTCTTCCTGCTGAATGATGTAAGAGAATGTCTGAGTTTCTGGAGTCAGAACTTTATGGGGGAAATTCCATATGAAGCATCCTTTAAATCTTTCCATTGCCTGCTGTCTGACTTTTGCAATTGGGGGTTGGGGATAACATAGAGGAGGGATCCATGACTTCTACATGCAGTATCCTAGTAATATGGTTGCTGACATTTATATCCTAAGGAAGATGCGGGTGTCCTTTGTTCTAATCTCTCCACGTTCTCTGAAGTATCCTTCCTCTATCCCAAGAAGGAGCCTTTGGGCTAGTAGTTTTCAGACAAGGTTTGTTCTAATCCCATAAGGGTCTTCTTCCCAATGCTTCTAAACATATTTTCTGTCATCCTCAGTCCAGCAGTGAGTGAAGAAAGCCAAGGTCCATGCTGCTTCTCAGCACTGAATTCAGGGTCGTCAATGAAAGTTATCCACGGAGGGATCACTTGCACCCCAGAAATGGGCAACATATCACATCCTCATTTTTAATTAGAAATGCCATTGTTAAATGTTTAGTTGGTCTATCCTTTTCCAGATCTCAGTCCCCTCCCTCCAGTAAATACTTCTCATACCTTTTCTCAGATGACATCTATGTGATTGGTTATTAGAATAGACTCTCATATTTAGCGCATCAAAGTCTTTTGTATACATAGCCACTGTTTTAAGAACCACTCAAGACTGGATCATAAAGGCTAGCTGATTGAACCTGATAAGTTCAACTATGGAAACAAGAGCATCAAATGGCCTGATGTGTAGGAGTATTTTGAGTTTCACTGTGAGTAGTGCTGAAGTATTTCACGGAGTCCACAGAGAAACTGGTAGTTATTTTTATCAATCTCATAACTTCCCGTGCTCATTTGGTAGAGCACTGCTGAGTATGAAGGAAGTCCTGTTCCTCAGCAGAGCATTAGCACTCTGTAGATATGTCAGAAAAAGTTTAATTTAAAAAATGTTTTTAGTTGAAATAGACTTATATCGTTTTCTTCTTCTCTTTCAATCCTCCTATCCCTTCCAGCCTGGGCCCCATGAAATACCATCTCAAAGGAAAAGAGTCAGAAAGAGAGAAGAGAGAGAGAAGGAGATGAACATAGACACACAATGAACACTCAATATTAACGCATATACGACATAGATCATTATCAACTCTGGTTGCAACCTTACAAGCCTTTGCTGAGAAGAAAGAGAAATCAAATCTTTCCCACATTTCTCCTCACACCAATATCCTACATCGTTTCACTTCCTCTCTCCACTTCCCAAGCATGCACATGAACACACACACACACACACACACACACACACACACACACACACACACA
>CAJQZJ010000522.1:1129312-1149354 GCA_907164525.1 Lophiomys imhausi | reverse complement strand
GAAAAGCAGCAACATACAGAAAACACCCTACAACAGCTGATGATAGGCTATCCTGTTCATGATCTTCCAGGGAAGCTTCCATGTGAACTATTGTCTCTGCTGTTGCTTGTGGTCTTGTCAGGTGTGGCTTTTGCTATATAGAGTGCATCAAGTTCATAGCCAATAGGAATGTGAATTACCCTCAACACAAGAAGAGCTTCAGGATGTACAGGCCAGAAGACAGATATTCAGTAAAGATGATTCTTACTCCAAAGGAAATATGTGGTGAGACATGAGAACTACACCCATGTGAGCATAGGGACAAATAGTCTTCCCCCAGGGTAGAACACAACAACTAGTTATCCCATGCCAATGGTCAACCCTAAAAACAAGCAGCTAAGTAACAATATATAGACTGAGCATGTTTCATTGTATATATTATTCCCATATATGTGTATGGGGATATATATATTTCCATATCTCTATTTAATTGATATACATACATATATGTATAAAAGAATTAAGAAAAATATCATGAATTTGAAAGAGAGCAAGATGGAACATGGGAGAGTTCAGAGGGAGAAAATGCATATGGGAAATGATGTAATTATAATATAACCTAAAAGTTAAAATATATATAAATTTAAAAGAAAAAGAATCTACAAAATTGTTCCTTGGGCATCTGTTTTTTGTTTTGTTTGTTTGTTCCTTTTCTGATAGTCACACTAACTTAGGTCTCCCATTTTATTCTCATTGTAAAATAAATTACCATAAGTATTTGCTACATAATCTGTCTTTTCATAAATTTCAATGATTTGAATGTTCGGGAGTCTTCTTGGATTAGGAGAGACTTTCTTTCCCAGGGATAACTAGTTTCTGGAGGCAATATAAAAATACAAAAGAGCCTAAGTCCATTTCCCCAGCCATCTCCTCTATCTAAAGAGCCTAGCACTAGGCCACCACTTTCTCTGTCTTAAGTTAACCCAGGGCAGGTGTGAACAGTCAACAGAAAGAGGTCCTGTGTCAGAACTTTCTAAGTACCACCCTCTCCTGTGCTATGATCTTTGCCCTACCCTTTTGTTCATTCCCTGGAGAGAAACACTGTAACACAATAAAGACTCTGTCCTTAGCTTTCTACTGTTGCTGACAAACCTGCTGCTTTGCCATGGGTGCAGAATTTCATATTTTGCAACTATTTTATGCATCACCATCCAACACACTACCCCCTTACCTTCCTTTAATTGTGTCTTCAATCTGTTATTCACACCTCAGCTCTGTACACTTGCTGAGACATCCTCAGTCGGTGAAGATCCTTCTCTGGTCATTTCTTCAGGAAGACAACTGCTGAGCTGTTGAAACTTCAAAGCTGTTGTTGCCTTTTCTACTTGAAGACAGCTAGGCAGAATCTAGACCCTCTGCTCAAATCTCCATTGCTGAAATGCCTTACAGGGACCATCCCATGTACTCTGGTCAAGATGTCACTGGAGCCCAATTTTCTTTCCCAACAGTGACCTTACCTTTCTATCTGGCTGGCTAATAGACACTTGGTTTATTTTTTAAGTGTGATGACTTAAAAATGATATGCTCCTTCAAAACAGGGACTCAGATCCTCTGATACTCCCAGGTAAGACAGAAGACTAAAACTACTAGGTTGTGACTTAATGTGAGTCAGGATAACACAACAGTCTGCACACTGGCAAGAGTTGATAACTGTAGGTTAGCTTATCTAGCCAACCAATGTTTCCACAACAAAACAGACAGGAGCATCTATGAGGACTAAGGTACAACAAATGGCTCTGGTCATGAGGTCACAGGAAACCACAGGGAAGTGCTTCTCCTTGTACACACTGGCACTGCAGGAAGTTAACTGAACCATCAAGGAGTGAATACATAATTGGCAATGTGCACAAGAATTCCTGGAAAGAAACTGTTTGCAAAAGCAGATTGGCTGATATAAGTGAGGAGTAGATGTTATAGTCTCAGAGCCTAATTACAATTTATCTTGGGTTATGTTTAGCACACTAAAAAGCTGTTCTTTGCACACCTCTGTCTCTCACTTAACATCCTATGACTAGTGCATAAACATCCAGACCTAACATTCAGACAAACAGACAAAATCATTTATAATGCTTTACCTTAATTTTGAAAGCCTATTCTCCATCAATCAAAGGTAAGAGAGTCATTGCATAGCATGAAAGACCAATAGCTGAGATGTCTCCTCTTTACTGTTACCACCACCTACTTGGTGTGTACACCAGTATAATTCCAAAGTGCCTTGATTTGTGACTTACTTTTGTTTTATTACTATATAAACCTCATGAAATTGTTTCCATATTGGAGCATGGGATGCATCATAACCTAAATCTGTGCTCCTGGGCCATGGTCAGACCTATCTGGTTACAGAAAATTTAAAAACTACTTATTCTCTTTTGAAGTGAGAGCTGTTTTTTTGTTGAGATTTGGCTGGGGTCAGTAGGAACTGGCAAACAATAGCTTCCCCCTTCCCCTTCCCCTAGACCAGCACTATGGAAGAGCCCAAAGAAGACAGACAGAAGGCACTTAAGACTGTAGGACCAATGGCCCATCCACTTTTGTGGACAAGAGAATGGGGGCAAGGGCTCTCATCCTGCACTCTCCCACACAGGTACTGAGGAGTTAACTTCTAATCTGTGTATTTTTACTCTATCATAACTTAGCCCCACTTGACTGCTGCAAATGCATCCATTGAAAGAACACCGCAGACAGAAAAATCTAATTGATACAGTTACCCCTTGGTGTAAATCTCGATGAAATGATGTTAAAAAAAAATCCCAATTCCACAGTAATGACTATCAGTGAGAATGAGTGAGGACATCCCAGAGGAGGAATTTTAGAGAATGTTTCTAGGAATGCTTCATGAAATCAAAAAGGATACAAGTAACTCCTGAAAGAATTCAAAGAGAATACAAACATACGGCTGAAGGAAACGATATAAAACAAGAATCCAAAAAAGACATAGAAATACTGAACATAATCAAATTGAGAGCTGGGCATGTAGCATAGTTGGTGGACTGCTCACTTAGTTTGCTTAGACTCCTGGACTTGATCCCTAAAGGCATAGAAAGTGTCAGTGATTGTGCATACTTGTCATTTTAACAATTTAATGTTTTTACAATTTAACCTCTTAGTCTGAATGTGAGACTCCCACATTTTCGTGTCCTGCAGTGCCCTGGTTTGTCTCCCTCTTCTCTGTTAACACCAAGATGTCCACCCAGCCTCTTGCTCTTCTGTCCTCTTGTCTGGTGACTAGACAAAGAATCCAAGTGTCGGATGAGAAGCAGAGCACTGTCCATCTTTTACTCTCTTTTGTGAAGTTAGACACCAATGGTTTTAGAAAAATATCTTTGTCAGTAGAGGACATGGTGCAGGTGTCAGGACAGAATCCTAGAAATCATATCAAACATGGAGGAGACAAGCTATGTATTCAAGGTAGCAATTGCAGAGCTGACCCTAACCAGACTCAGCTCCCTCAAAAGGGACCAGTGGCTACCTGCAGTACTCCACGCAAGCAAAAGTCTCAACTTTCATTTCAAACATTTAACCTAACTGTTGATCCCAAATTAGGGGAAGTTTATCAAATGGGTATTTGTCATTCCTTAGATTCATATATTTACAAGTAAGTACTTCCCAGCATGACACAAGTTGTAGAATATACAAAAACACAAGAACAACTGTGCCATGTAGACAGAGACACAAAGCTGATGAGGACAGAGTTGGCCCTATTGGGGCTCCAGCCTCTGCTGGGAGTTATCACTATGTCTCAGCAGCTCACTTACAGCGAACTCAGGTCCTGTCCCTCCCTGATGAAGAGCATGCCTTACCAGTCCTGATCTGGGAGTGGGGACGACGACATTAAAAGTCACAAAGAGCACAGCTTTGGAACAGCTATTCTCACTGAATAGAAATTCACCGAGATGCATGGACACTGCATTCAGGCAAGTATTTGTTTGAGTGGCTACATTAATCTAAGTATGTGACCCTTTCTATTTGCAACAAAGTGGATTTTATTCTTTAAAAATCACAAATAGGAGGTATGAGGGATCATCATTTCCTAAACAGAAAAATCAGCGTTTTGTTACAACATGAAGTGGAGGAAGGAAGGAAGACCTAGAAGCAGGCTAAGCATCTTGGGGCGGGCAAACACCAAGTCTGTATGTCTTCCTGTCTACACTGTATTAGCCGAGAGGAAGTGGAAAACGGGAAGCACCATTCTTCAGCCGGTTCTTGAGCTAGCAATGGTTCTAAGCCTAGGCTTGCTGAAGCCTCCGGAAGCCAACCTCAAAATGTTTCCTCAATGACAGTTCTGGGGATCCACGCACAGAACTGATTGCTTCGTTCCACTCTGCCCAGCAGAGGGCGTGCTAAAAACACCTGGAGCTGGGTCTGCCCAACATCCATCCACCCTAAGAAAGTGGAAGGGATAATGAAGAGCCCCGAGGAACCTCCCTTAAGCATTACTTGAAACAATATTAAACTGCAACTTCTTTTTGTACAAACAGGCATTTTCCACCATTGTCACTTTTAAAATGTTGGAAGAAAAATTTAACAGGTTTTTACAGTAGGAAAGGAGCTATCATAATCAAGGTAGAGAAAGATCACGATAATCTTTGACCTCATCATTGTCTGTATGTGCCTCTGCCGGACTCTCTAGGTATCTACAAGCCTGCCTGCGTTGCATAAATGTTCTGGAAAACGCCAGCTATCTCAGTTGCAAGAGGTCAGATATTGGTAAGAAGCCTAACTGGCTGCGGGCAGGAAGGTGTTAGACCTCGAGGCTGGAGAGCAAGGGCAAAGCTGTGGTTTTAGGGAACTAGAACTTGTAAAGAGGGATCTGCAGGGCTGAAACTCGGATCTCTAAGGAGCGGGTGAGGCTGGTGGTGCTAGGGCATCTCTGGAAGTGTGAAAAGCCGCTGCTGCCGCTTGAATGGGGAGAAATCGCCACACGGATGATTATAGTCCCCTTTGGTAACTCCTCTAGCGCCATCTACTGGCGCATCTTAAGGTAGGCACAGGGGCTAAAGAACAGAGAGGCTTGCATAGCTCTGGCCAGGCAACAGAGGAGAATGTTCGGTTTCCTGCATAGACGCAATAGTTTAACAGTCAAGGGAATGACGGAGATGGTAGAGAACACAGGGAAAGGTGCCTCCGGCAGGGGTGTTCAGCGTGAGTCCAGGTATTACAAATGTACCAGAAAGTGAGAAAGTAGAGAGCCGACCTATGAGACTCCGCCAAACAGGCAAAACTGAAAGGTGCGGACAGGGAGATTAGATTGGAAAGGCAAGCTGAAGGCAGCAGGTGCAGCTAGAAATCAGATCACGTGATTTCATTTCATCACTCCCTTATCCGTAACAAGATCATATGCAGTTTTTTCTTGAGTGCCAAAGCCTGTAAGATCTGGCGCTGGAGCAGGACTCAGAAACTCGGGTCCTAGTTCTGGCTTTGAAAGGATTTTCATTTGTGGTTTTGGACCAATCACTTCACATCTGCCAGCATCAGCTTTTGCATCTAAATCTTTTCTGGCTTTTCTGTGTAATGGAAGCAGACTGTTAGCCCCTTACCAGTGAAGCACATTTACCTAGTGCACCCATAGAATAAAGCATAGCTATCCTAATAAACTTTTAAAAATGTTTGGGTAACAAAACGGTTGAAGAAAATTATCTCAGCAGCCAAAATTAAGGGGAGAAAGACCTTTAACTTGTAGACTTCACTAAGAAGACTGATGAGCAGCTCCGCTGGATTCAGTTTAACAGGATTCTTAGCGACTGTTGTCACCATTGGTTCCATTCAGAGCTTTGGAGACAGTTCTCTATTTCCTTCAGGCCTCTGTGGCCTCTGATTAAGTCTGCAGTAATTTTACTCTATATTTCTTTTGTGAATTCATCAATTTCTCCGGCTGTGTTCAAGATGGTTTCTTTGTCCCTAGTTTCCATGGTGGTTTGCATTGATTCTTTAGTCTAAATGCTGACATATTCCACTAAAAGTCAAAGACTTCAGTCTTGATTTCTTCAAGTGCTCTTTTCAATTTGCATTCATAACCTCTTCCTGAAATTGATGCTGTGAGCTACAGATCTCGAACTGCTGTTCCTCAGGTCTCTGGTGCTCTTAATTTTGTTTTTTTTTTTTCCTCTACTATTTAGAATGAATTGTTTCTTTGGTTCATTTCCAAATCCATCGTCTCTTTACTTTGCCATTTTCCTTCTACTATTGAAAATGTCCAGTGACTTTTATAATTTAATTATTACATGTTTTCAGTTCTAAAAATCTCCATTTGGTTCTCCTGAATATCTTTCTGTTTTGTTTGTTTTTAACTTAATAGTTTGTTTGAACCTTCACAGTAGCTGCTCTAAAGTCCACATCAGGTAATCACAACATCTCTACCAAAGACTGCTGTCTGTTAAATGTCTTTTTGTTGCATTATCAATTTTTCGCCGACCTATACAGCTGTGTCTCCAAGACCTGGGATTTGAGCACCTTAAAGAATGGGGACTACGCTGCCATGCATGATGGTGCACGCCTTCAATCCCAGCACTCAGGAGGCAAAGGCAGGTGGTTCTCCATAGGTTCAAGGCTAGCCTGATCTACAAAGTGAGTCCAGAACAGCCAGAGAAACACAGAAGAAAAACAGAGAAACCCTGTATCAAAATATAATATATTTATGGGGACTGCAGTCTAATGCTGTAGACCATTTTACTGCCATTTCAGCATGCTTTTTGTACATGGATGTAACAAAGAAAGCAATGATTCAAGGAAGGTTCAGTTCAGAAAAACATGATCAGAAAATGTGTAAATAAACAAACATTAATAAGCACATACCAAATATCAACAGAGCATCCCTTTCCCAGAACTTTCTCAGAACAGACCAATTTAATTACAGTTACCTGACACATACTTAGGCTTATATCTGGGAAAGCACAAAACCAAGGTAGAAGACCATATGAGGATTCAGGGCCCACTGAGGAGAGCACTCAGCATATCCTTTCACCAGATTGGGTTCTGTAGCTATGTTCTAACATCCAATAAGAGTAAACATGTCTTATAAATTGAATGTAAATGTTTCTGACAGGAGGCATGCAATCCCTTCGAAGAACAATCCAGGGAACAAAATGCACTTGAGGTAAAAGGCTCTCTGCCTTTTTCCTGGAGCTTCCTTCACAGTTCCCTAAGGCATTGTTCATCATGCGTTATTCATTTTACTGAGTTCTGGCAAGGCATTAGTTGATATTTGTATTATTTTTATTATTCATTAAGAATAAAAGTAATTAGGCTTCATATGTTGGATATAAAGGATGTCCACTTTCGCCATATCTCTTCAGCATAGTACTTGAAGTTCTTGCTAGAGCAATAAGACTGTTAAAGGAGATCAAGGGGATACAAATTGGAAATGAAGAAGTCAAATTATCCCTATTTGCAGACTACATGATAGTATACCTAAGCGACCCCAAAAATTCCACCAGAGAACTCCTACAACTGATAAACACCTTCAGCAAGGTGGCTGGATACAAAATTAATTCAAAAAATAAGAAGCCCTTCTTTATACAAAAAATAAATGGGCTGAGAAAGAAATTAGGGAAACAACACCTTTCACAATAGCCACAAACAATATAAAATAACTGGGGTAACTCTAACTAAGCAAGTGAAAAACCTGTATGACAAGAACTTCAAGTCCTTGAAGAAAGAAATTGAAGAGGACATCAGAAGATGGAAATATCACCCATGCTCATGGACAGGTAGGATCAACATAATAAAAATGGCCATCCTACAACTTTTTGAACAGAACACCAACAGCTCAGACTCTAAGACCAGCAATCAATAAATGGGACCTCATGAAACTGAAAAGCTTCTGTAAGCAAAAGACACTGTCATTTGAACAAAAGGACAACCTACAGATTGGGAAAAGATCTTCACCAACCCCACATCTGAAAGAAGGCTAATATACATAATTTACAAAGAACTCAAGAAATTAAATGCCAAGAAACCAAATAATCCAATCAAAAAATGGGGAACAGAGCTAAATAGAGAATTCAAAAAGGAGGAATCCCTAATGGCTGAAAGACACTTGAAGAAATGCTCAGCATCTTTAATCATCAGAGAAATGCAACTCAAGACAACTCTGAGATTCCATCTCACACCTGTCAGAATGGCTAAGATCAAAAGCTCAAATGACAGCACATGCTGGTGAGGTTGTGGAGAAAGGGAAACACTCCTCCATTGCTGGTGGGAGTACAAGCTTGTACAACCACTATGGAAATCAGTCTGGCAATATCTTCAAAAACTTGGAATAGCTCTACCTCAAGACCCAGCCATATCACTTCTGGGTATGCATCCAAATGATTCCTCACCAAACCACAAGGACTTTTCCTCAACTTTGTTCATAGCAGCCTTATTTGTAATAGCCAGAAACTGGAAATCACCCAGATGTCCCTCAACTGAGGAATGGATAAAAAAACTGTGGTACATCTACACAATGGAATACTACTCAGCCATCAGAAACAAGGAAATCATGCAATTTTCAGCCAAATGGATGGAACTAGAGAAGCTCATCCTGAGTGAGCTAACCCAGACTCAGAAGGATGCACATGGCATATATTCATTTATAATTGGATTTTAGCCATGTAGTACAACATAACTACGCTGCAACCAATGCATAAAAGGGAGCAGGAACATAGACTTTGTTACCTGTTATGAGACACTTTGCTCTAGTGGTGCTGCCTTATAGGCCCCTAGTGTAGGAGGAGGCTCTTGGTCCTCATATGACTGCTAAACTGGGACAGAATACTGATATGTAGGGACACTCCATTCTGGAATAGTGGGATGGAAGGGAGAGGGGGTAGAGGGTGGGAGGGCAGGACTGGGAGGGGTGGAAAGAGGCACTGTGAGGGAGATGAACCTAAAGTAATAAATAAACACAAAAAATGGCCTCCTACCAAAAGCTATATACAGATTCAATGCAATTCCTATCAAAATACCAACACAATTCTTTATAGGCCTGGAAAAAACAACTCTCAACTTCATATGGAATAGCAAAAAACCCAGAATAGTTAAATCAATTGTCAGATTGGAGGACTGCAAGCCTAAAAGTCAGAAGCTTGACATACCTTAATCTAAAACAGAATCCGGCCCGGGAGAATTTAAAGAAACAGGGCAATATACAGACAGGAGGATTTTTCTGCTGTGCACAGCAAGGAGTCACTTAACAACAGTTGCTAAGGGTTAATAGAGCAGAACTCAGGGAGAAACATTTGATTGCTATCTTATCAGGTTACATACTGCCCATCTATGTGGGTCACTACAGGGTTTGACTCAGACGACAAAACTTTCTAAATTCAGAAATTAAACTAACCCTCTAATTTATGTACTAACTCTCCATTTAAAACCGGACAAAGACACTGAGTCAAATAGCTTCAATGTATAGAAAAGGCTAGATAGTAGATAGTAAACTTCATGTAACAAGGGAAGCTCCAGCTTCTGAAGCCCCTATATCTTATATCAAAAAAGACAGGATGTAAGTAAAAAAAATAATTAAGATAGTTCTAAACAGTACTGATTCTATATTACACATTTATTGGAAATTATGACAATTATGGGTATATCTATACTAAATTAAGACTAACAATGCTCCAACATCTGTCTCTATCTAAAAAAAATCTTCTACATGTGATAATATAAATCATATCAGGTATACCACACAGTCCTACGGGACAAAGCAATTATTAAGAGATCTAATCGTACATTGGAGAAGATGCTTAACAAGCAGAGAGAAATATCAGGGATCCTCAGAGATAAATTACTTAATGCTTTAAATATTTAAGCAAAAAGATTTTGATGACTTTAAATCTTTTAAATGCTGATAAACAGAAAAACAACTTCTACTGAGAGGCATCAGATTATTAAAAAAAAACAACAACAAAACCTATTAAATTATACCAGCCTGAGTGTTTCAAAATATATCCCAGCCTTAGAATGGAGAACAGGAGATATGTTGTGCTAGAAAGGAGACTTTAACTTGTGTACAAAAAAAGAGTAATTCTGGCGGATGAGATTAACAGCATCCAAATTAAAATTTAAAATTAGAGTTATGCCACTAATTGACTTTAAGAAAAATTAGTTCAAGGCTCAGCTTTCTCATGTTCCAAATATAAGAATTATAACTAGACTTCTGAAGTTTCTTTTGTTCTACAACTGTGAATATATTACATGACATCCGGGTTAAATTTCATAACTAGTCTTTTGCTCATAAAAATAATATTGTTAGCATTAAACATCCTGTTTTTACTTTATAACTGTACTAAAAGATCAATTATGTCTGCTCAAATCAATCTTTATGGGTAACCACCCCCAAATATATACACTATATACAAGTAACTGTGGGTCTTACATCCACTCTTAACCTATTAGAGAGGCATAAAAAGTTTTTGATAAAAACTTTTGGCATAACTCTTAATGCATCCCTCTGAAATTGCCCTTCTACAAAAAAAAAAAAAGGTCTTTATATCAGAAAATCTTTGGTCAGAATCTCAATCATTGTTTCATTGCGACTTAATAAGAGGCCTATTTATTTAACATTATATATATATGTCATTTCAATATGGAGCCACTTAAAATAAGGAAACCTTTTAAGGATTATTGCTTTATTAGATCCCTTAATTCTACAATTAAAGGGTTGCCCCTAAAAATACAAATTAAATGAATGCTGCTGTTCTTCACTACTAAAAATATTCATTTATGTTTTATATTTAAGCAATGCTAACCTAACAAAAATCTCTGTAAAATGTCATTTAGATCTGTCCTTCTTTTAAATAATTACAGCTAAATCAAAGCCTCTTCCTTAATACTGTCTGCCTGGGAACTGACCCAAGTTGTTAAGAAAACTGACCTGTAAGGACCTCTAAGGCGAATGCTTCATTAACTCTTTCAGAACCAGATCAGCTCCTTTGTCCCATGGCACTAATGTTTTACTTACTGCCCTGTTTTCTACCCACCCCACAATTCTAATAAAGGTTGGAGTTAATTCTGAGCTTCTTGGTCCTATGCACAAAGGTAAGAACAGAGTTTATTCTCTAACAAAAACTGTTACTCTCTCTAAATACAAATCTGCATTAAGTCTGGGAATCTAAGAAAATGTTTGAGCTTCTATTTTTTTGAGATTGGCATATGCAAGGCTAAAAGACAAAATTTTTGAAAAAAGGCAAGAAAGAGAGAGAGAGAGAGAGAGAGAGAGAGAGATTCAAAGAATGAGATATTCTTCAGATTTATTCCCTCCCTGACCTGAGGAGGCCTTTGTTACTGCTTAACAATTTTGGGGATGCCAAGAACATTAAAAACTACTTATTGTTTATAGATCTAAGATTTTTAAGGATTGTTATTTAAATTTTCATGTCTCACAGCCCACTAACATTCCCTGTTATCCACAGGGACAGGTTGTTGACAGCCAATTTCACCAGGCATTTTAGGCACAGATATCTAATTTACAAAATAAAGATTATAGATGCTCACCTCCACATCAGTGTTTAAATCATGCCTTATACCTCCAATAAAATAAAATAACCTATTAACCAAGCAATAAAAAAGACCACATGTTCCATCCAGAGAGAAGATTTTGTTTATGTTTTACAGGACACTGATCCACCTCGGTGAATGCCTGACCTGATAACTGAACCTTATGGCTGACCGACACCAGACCATACAGTACTGTCTCCAACTTAAAGACAGCAACTTTTCCCTCTGCCACCTCTTATCAGCATTTCCAGCATCTCCTCTGCATCGGATTCCCCATCAAAAGAAGACACTGAGGACTGGCACCTACACCCTCTACCTGTTATGAACTCTGATTCTGTGTTTTGCTATTCTATATCTAGGGGATAAAAAGGATATAAAATCCACCAAATATGGGTTTACATGACCTTCTTATGAAAAACGCTAATTGCCAAATTGTATTAATTCCACCATGAGCCACATGTTTTTGTTGCCTGTTATTCATTTACAACATTGGTATGATAATTCTACATCAGTATAGGTTACTAATGCCCTCTTACAGCCAAAGATATTTATTACTACACTTACTATAGTTAGTAGAAATTGTATTTCAGCTTCAAACTCTGTAAGTTCTACAGGTGCACACTATTTACCATATGCATTCCTTGAGCTGATAGATGTTTTACAAATACAAATTTATGCTTTAGAAAAGATCACTTTAGCATAGATACTCTACATTCTCAAATTCATACTATTGATTATTACAAGGTTCCCCTAAAAAGAAACCAGCTAACTATTTTTCTAATTCGACTAATAATCTTGTTAAAAATAATTCTTTTGGGAACCTCCTTATAAACTTGGAAATTATTATAGGATTAATCATTTTACTTTTTTTTTCATCCTTCCGGTCATTTTCAAATGACTAAAAACTGAGGTCCTTTCTGCCCAGAGAGAAATTCACACCATGACTTTAATTTATTCAAAAGAAAAGAAAGTTATAAAAACCTAGATTTAAGAGGAAATCATGGCACATGGATTTTTCTAGGAAGCTAATTCAATGTTTTGCAAGGCCTGCATTGGAGTTAATCTGAGTTTCTCAGAGTCTGAGTCCTGAATTGTTCCTAGCCTCTGACTCTCCTTTCTGTGCTGCCCCATCTCTCAGAAGTCTGACATGGTGTGAAATCCTCACCTTCTGGGTATTTACCCACTCTGGTTGAGCAGA
Source organism: Lophiomys imhausi (assembly GCA_907164525.1). Lineage (NCBI taxonomy): Eukaryota > Metazoa > Chordata > Mammalia > Rodentia > Muridae > Lophiomys > Lophiomys imhausi. Next base: position 1,136,642 of record CAJQZJ010000522.1, on the reverse strand, counting down.
CTTCCTACCGGACCCTTGTGAAGATGTATTGCTGCACAGATGAACTAATGAATCCATCTTCAGTCTCTAATTTCTACCTTACTATCTGTACAGTTAGAGATTTACACCTTCATTTTTATTAATTTAGAAAGGAGGAACTGTCAGGAGCTGAATGCTCTTGAGGCTCCTCCCTTCAAGTCCATCTGTTATTCTTAGGCCCTTAACATACAGTGTTCAAGCAGTGTCAGAAGCTCTCTGAGAAAGGAGCTCAATAAACATGTAAACTTCCTAAAAAGCTATCCAGAATTTTGCAAAGTCTTCGCTAAAGATGCACCCCAGAGTTGCTTCTTGCTAACACCCAGCTTTTCCTGTCATCTGTTATTACTGACATGGAGTGAAGATTCCCTCATTGTTAAATGCCACTCTCCTTGTTTGGCCAGACTTCACACAGAGTCCTACAAAGGTGATATTATTATTCCTGATAAGAGTTTTACAAACTATCTGACTCAGTCCAAACAATTGTAGAAGTTAAAGAAGTTAGAGAATTCATAAAAAACATACAACTGTATGTAGGAAATCCTCTTCCCAAACAGTGTGTATCTCATTAGGGGACAGACCTGAGACAGATTTATGACCTCAGATAAGCTTTCACTCTAGAGATGAATAAACCAAACTCCAGGTGTGCCATAAAACCAATTAAGGACCCTAAACTCCCCATGAATGCAAGAGATAATGAGGCTATCAAGAAATGCCTAAATTTAGTGCAAATCTTAATGGCAAAATACACAAACTGTTTTGTTCTAATTCCTTATACCTTGTCAGGTTTGACATAATATACTGTCCTCTTAAATATAACTTGTGTTTAGAAAAGCAAAATTTAATTGAGTGCTAAAATGTGTGATTGTTAAGTGTTGTCCTACTGCAATGGTTTTATGTCTTTGTGATAAATTCCTTTTAGCCATGAGGTAATTCTTCCTTTGATATAGAGAGCCCTCACTCAGGGTATAAACAGAATGATCACCACATTAAAATTGTCGTCGCATCCTAGCTTTGCCCATTTCTTCTTTCTGGTGTGAGTGTGTGTGAGACAGTCCCTCTGTTCTCATCTGTTTCTTATTATTTTCATATAACTCATGGATCAGGTAAAAACCTTGGAGCTCCACCATCAACTTCTGAGGCAAATTGGTCAAAATGTACTTTAGTCCACTGAATACTCAGTGGGTGGCCTGCAGGCTAATAGACCAAAAGCTTGTGGTAATTTACAAAACAAAGGCTGTTTTTACCACCTCCTCAGTTTACAGCTCCAATCAAAGGAAAAAAGTTGATCATTTTAACTCTGGTAGTCAGCGGCAAAAGGCTTGCTCTGAGCTACAGAAGAGAAAAGGCATAGGCTTCTCTATCTGTCTGTCTGTCTATCTATCTGTCTATCTATCTATCTATCTATCTATCTATCTATCTATCTATCTATCTATCTATCTTCTGTCTATCTATCTATCCACATCTACACATCTATTTATCTATCTATCCACATCTACATCTATCTGTCAGTCTGCCTATCTATCTTCTATCTATCTATTTATCTATCCACATCTACATCTATCTATCTGTCTATCTTCTATCTGTCTATCTATCTATCTATCTCTCTATCTATCTATCTATCTCACTCTGTCTCCCATAGCTAGCTACTTGCAAGGGCCATCAGCCCCACCGGGATTTCCTGCAAGGATCATCAGTCCTTGCAGTCAGGGCCATCAGTCCCCGCAGCAGGCCAGACCTGGAAATTGCTGGCCCGTCCCATCCTAAGACCCTGTTCTGTGTGACAAGGCTGGTCCTTGACAATCAATCCTGTACAATATTTTTAGCATTTTAATCAAAACTTGTGGTGTTTTAAAAAATCCTATAAAAATTCTGATATTTTGTTTTAACAGCAACTAGATTTTAAAACATTTTGCAAGTTCCAGCCCATATCACTCAAATTTTCAAAGTGTTTGAAGCACTCCCCTAATCTATCCAGAATGTCAGCTACTGTGAGCCTGAGACTAGCAAACAAATATCTGTAAATTATCAGATCCTTTGTATGTGCAGCCCAGTGTTAAACTCTGAACCTCGTAAATGACTATACATTTCTCTTAACTACTCACTCTAGTGCTTTCTGGTTCCCTGGAACTAAACCTTATGGTTTACCTGCTAAAAATGATGTTCTTGAACTCCATTGCCATCTACTTACATGATCAGGCCAAAGAGGTGGGACAACAGAAGAAAGCAGAAAAGATGGGCCATGCCATTCTGGACCACAGACCTGCCAAGTGGAGAATGTTTCTCTCTCACAGTTTTTGTTCCTACCAGCCCTTTTGCCAACTGTGCCACTGCTCCAACCAGAACTGCCAAAAATATAGGGAGTGTGAAAGAATACAGTGATTAAACACCCCCCTGAGCATCAAGCTCTGAGCATTTGCTCCCTAAACCACCACGAGAGGGCGCAGGGACAATCTCTGAGCATGGGAGGGTGCACTGGCAGCTCTTCCAGCTGTATTCTGTAGAAGCTGAGAAATGCCAGAGCAAATGGTTACCTCACCACCATCCCAGGTCTATCTTGAATTCTCATAGTATGTTCTGGGTGTTATTTTTAGGACCAGAAACAAAATGTTAATGAATGAGAATCTATTTTATAGAACATGTGGTGAGTTTTGCCTTCTGTATGTGCTCATAACAAATGGGTTATTTCTAATACTTCTCTTCGTAGAATATTTTTAAATTTTTAACCTGTTTTGATATTAAACTGTGAGTTTCTGCTTTCCTATTAAGTGGTAAATATTTTGAAGACAGTTATGATGAGAAAGTTCCAGAATTTATATAAGGTCCCAGAGAAGTCAATGACCATTTTAGATAGATAGATAGATAGATGCTATCAGGTCCCAGTGAAGTCAAATACACACACACACACACACACACACACACACATACACTCACACTCACACACACACACTCACACACACACACTCACACTCACACACACACACACTCACACACACACACACACACACACACACACACAATGAGTGGGAACTTGGAAACTCAAGGCGAGTTTATTTCCACCCTTTTCACTGAGTATCTTCCTCTGTGTTGCCCCAGTTCACCTCTAGTGGGATTTAAGCCTCCTTCGGTAGCTCCCTGGCTACTATATTCTGGAATATGAAATGTCTTGAAACAGAAACTGGACACTATTTTTTTCTTTTTTATAATAAGGAGTCCCTGTTCAAAAATAGGCACAGAAGCAGGAAAAATTAATCTAGGCAACAAAAAGAAAGTCACAACTTAGAAGTATGAAATAGAGTTCTAAATATTCAGAATGACAATAAAACTAATCATAAAAAAAGTTTAAAAGAAGTACAGGGAAATGTCTTCCTTGGTAAAGTATCTTCTGTGTAAGCATGAAGATGTGAGTTTGGATCCCCAGCACCTGTGGAAGATTCAACCTGGAAACATTGGGAAGATAGACTTGAGTTCAGTGGATTCCTCTTTCCCTCTTCCTGGTGTGGCCAATTAAATAAATCTCCTTTTTCTACCTTCCACTTTTTGGAAAATTTGGCTCTTTTAATTGGTTTATTGAGTATGGATAGCTGTGCCTGATTTGGGGCGCAAGGTGTAACACAAATTAAAAGTAACAATTCAAATTGTCTTGTGCATTATGTATTATATTCTTAACTGTTATCTAATAAGAATCCTCCTTACATAATACATACTTCTTTTCCATGGCTACATTTTTTGTATCTAGAATAATATGGAAAAAGAAGTTTGTAGTCTTCTGTTGAGCATTTCTGGGCTTAAGTAGCCTGAAAAATGTTCAGGTCTATTTGTATATATTAAGTGTGGAGTCCAGAAGTCACTGGCATTTCTTGGGACTTTAGCTAATGTGGACATTAGTTCCAAAGGACTCACCTCTGAGATACTAAGGAATCTCACATGTAAGTGCTAAGCGATATTTTTGCCTAAGGCCTTGGTACAAACATGTTTTAAAAGTCACCCCACTACCTTACTTATTACACTATTTGAGGAATTCTACAATACCATTTTAATCCTCATTTTACTGATGAAGAAATGAAGAGCTGGGGTGTTGAGTAAGTGAGAGACAGTCAGTTCATAGAAGCTAATAGGGACTCTGCTTGCTCCCTATAAGGTCCTGCATGCCTTTCACATAGCTCCTTCGGGAAGACCATCCCTCAGAAGCTGAAGAGCTCCTGTGTTCACAGAAACGCTTGGCTGACTTCATCAGTTTCCTCATAGAACTTTCAGAGCTGTTCCCCTAAATCCAAACAATGTCTTGTCTAACTCCTAGCTTCTCGTGAAGTCTAAAACCCAAGCTCCACTCTGGAGAACTAAGTAAGTTAACTGTTCCTGAATTCACACTAGAAATCCTGAAGAAGTGGGCCAGGACATTTTTAGGCATCCATGCCTTTTCCGAGGACACTCAGATGACATTATTTTTTCCAAGTTCTATCCTAGAGTCCCAGACTAGTCTCCAGTCTCCTTAGGCCTTTATGACTTTCAGCTTGTGAGACCTTAAGAATATCACAATGAGAAGGTTTCTCAAACCACCACAAGGACTGCCACTCCAGTAGCCTAGACATCATCCCTCTGAGTTTGCTGAAGCACAGAGCAAAGAGAAAGAGCTTCAAGGAGAGAGATGTACAAATGCTGGGCCCAGAAACATCCTCATGCATGGCAGTAATTCTTAACTGTAGAAGTTCAGGTGACAGTCAAGAACATAAGGAATGTACCAGTAGAATTCCTGCTGTAAGCCAATCCCTGGGGCACTGGCTTTCTTCTTACCAGTCCCCAATTTATTATTCATTATCTTTCCTTGACATTATCTCAATCTCCTTGGAGATTTTTGTTTAATTCAGAAAAAATTAATAAAATACTCCTATGTGATCAATTTCCAATCCATCAGTATTTAGGAATCCAAAAGTGATAACACATTAAAAAAAATTTACCTGCCAAGCTGTTTATAGCTCAGAGGAATTTTGAAAAACAACAACCTATAATAAAATGGAAAAAAAACTGGATCTGTATGAATGAGAAGTAGGAGGGGTGGGGGAAGGAGAGAGTAGGTGGAGGGCAAGATAAAAAGATTCTAAGGACAGAAAGAAAGGAAGAAAATAGAAGTAAAGTAAACACTACATTTCAGAAGTCTCTTTTGAGGCCCCAGACTCATTTGTCTAAATCCTGAAGACATGTCTATCAGAGTCCTTATATGATAGATCTCAGTTCTCTAAAGAGACTTCTCCACTTAGTTTCATTCATAACTCCACACCCTGGACTTTAGATGGGAGGGTCGGGGCATCATCTTGACTAACCCTTCTTCTCCATCTCACGTGGGCAGTGAGTCACTAAGTGTTCAATATGCTTCCTTCTAAGCCTTAATCAATCTAGCTGCCACACTACTAACAAATGATCTTTCTTCCTTATACCTTCTTTTAAATAGGTTAAAGGAGAGGGTGGAACCTTCACAATATATCTCAATTAAACACTCATAATTGGGATAAATACACTTACACTGACACCTGGGTCCTCAGAATCTCCAACCCAGTGGCTGGCACCTTGTAATGCCCAGGCTGCCAAGAGGGGTTCAGTGTAAGAAAAGGGCACACCTTAGTTATTTTATCTTGTTCATAGATGAAACAGAAAGGGGTCACTTGAGAGCTCTCCATGGAGCTCTCTGGGATGAACATCAGTGTATACCATGAGCAGTATCACTTGCCCTGCTATGTAAGAGCCTCCACCTTTTCCCTCAAGAAGCACAGCCGAAATCAGAAGCTAGTCCTAAGAAGGCATCTTGTGCACAGGCCCCTTGTGTTCTGATACCACAGTAGGAGGCCTTGTCTGAAACCAATGAAATTTCTGTGTCAGAACTCACAACCCTTGGGAAAGAATGAAGGACATGGGAAAAGAACGCAGCACACAGAGAACTCCAGACAAAGGAGTCAGCCCTGGAACTCAACAGACATAAGCCCTAAGCAATGCAATTGATGATCAAATCACTGCTGTCTCCATGGGCTGGGTCTCTAAAGGCAACTAAGAGCCTGGCCCAGGTCACATGTATGTATGATGCACAGACACAAACACATCTGTTTTTCTAGAGACAAAGGGTTTTCTTGTCCTGGGTAAAGAATTTTCTTTTCATTACTTGTCTACTTTAATCACATATTGTCTGCATAAATATTGCTTAATTTCAAAAGAAAACTACTTGGATAGTATTTGATACATCTCAGCAGATGTTGGCATGGTCTTTCCAAGATAAATTGCTAATGAAACCATCAGTTCCAGTAAACACCTCTCAAGAGCTTCCCATCCCACCCCTGCCAGCCCAGCAACTCTCCAAAGTGACCACCTTCAGCCAGTTCTGAATTCATTCCAGGAGAATCTTGCTCTGACTCTAATGCAGCTGATGCTGAAGATATCCCAAAGATCCCAGCACTGTTATCAAGATTCATAATGGAACTGTAGGGTCACAGGTGGTGAATTCCATGGCTGCCACAGGAACCGTGAGTGCTTGTGACCTGCATCTGGAATACTTATAGGCACAGCATTAGGTGAACCAGCAGCTCAAGAAACAAATTCTTCCCACAAATACTCTTCAAAATACAAGCTCAAGACCAGACAGGCTTCAAAATATGACTCACCTTCATTTACAAGCAGTCTATAGGAATTGAGAGATGAGAGAAAGGGGTATTTTGGCAACACAAGCATTTCATGAGCAGATATGGGTACATTTCTCAGCCTCTTTGATTAACATACATATGCATAGAAACACATTTAATTTATATAACTAATTCCATTAATTATTGCTTAGGAAACAGGCCTTCCCTGAACAATGAGACACTCATCTTTTGATTTAGATATGGAAGACTCCAAAACTGCACTAGGAATAAAGATAAGCAATCTAAGCTCGGTATGTCACAAGCACAGAAACTCTCCTTCTATCCCAAGTGTTGCCATCTCCTGCACGAGGATCAAACACTCACTCCAATTAGTGAAGTCATCTGTCTTTCACACACACACACACATACACACCCCTAAGCCAGTTTAATTCAGCATAATCCCTCATTTCAAATAGTGTCTTCCCCAGTGCTAATAAGATGTGACTGGAGTGTCTTTTCCCTCCCCATCCCATTCTAGGCAGATTTTTCCTTTCTGATATACATTTAAAGGTAGACTAAGGAAATATCCCCTCATTTGGTCCTGCTGTTGATTTTCTCCTTGACTCTATGGTGGAAGACATGTGACCTGCAAGCTCTAAGATCTCTCTCTCTCTCTCTCTCTCTCTCTCTCTCTCTCTCTCTCTCTCTCT
>CAJQZJ010000522.1:1080069-1121075 GCA_907164525.1 Lophiomys imhausi | reverse complement strand
CACACACACACACACACACACACACACACACACACACACACACACACACTGCTACATAGAGCTGGAATTTAACTGATGACCCTGAATCTATCCATCCTGAAATGAACACAGTTCCCCTGAGCTCCAGGTAAACCAGCACAGATTCACCTGTGTTTATGATTCTGGGTGTTCAGCATAGCTAAATGTGAGGTTGGATGTTCTCAAAAAAAGCTTGTTCATTCTTTTCCTTTTATTCATGATGCATTTTAATTCTGACTCTGTAGAGTACTTCCCAAGAACATCTCAAGATCACAAAGCCTATCATGAATATTCTCAGTCCTACTCAAAAGGGAGTCCTGTGTCTATCCTACTTTCTTAGAGCGCTCTGTCTCAGTAAGTGAGTGACTTAAGTAGCAAAGCAGAGGTGACACAAACTCCCATTCAAACTTCCTTTCAATATCTTTACTTCTCTTTCATAAGATTTGTGTCCAAGAACATGAACACACAGCAGGTGTCCAGTTGACTTTTAGAGAAAATGAAAAAGCAAAGTTATTCAAGGTATTTTATTCTACCAAATTCCCAACATTTTATACAGGTTTTGTTCTTACTCTCAATTCTCCATGCTCAGCCTCCAATTAAACTCAACAACTTCAACTGACTGTACGCAAGTTCTGGCCACCTTTCTGAAGTTAGTTCAAGAACCATAGGATATATGTTCTCCTGTGACATTCCAAAACCCAAGCCATCAAGGTGAAGCCATACCCACAGTTCACATGGAGAATGGCCACATTGGTTCACAATAGAAATATGCACTGCACCACCTCAAAGTTGAGACATGTGATCCCAAACAGGACCCTATACCAATCCCATATCATTTTGCCTTTTCATTTTGTAAGAGAATCTGAATTCTACAATCTGCAGCCACTAAGACACTTCCCACATCCTTTTTATCTTCAGTTTTTAAATACCCACAGTTCTTCATTTGCTTTCAGGAAAATTCTTCAGAGTTTACTAACTTTCCAATCACTCAATTTCCAATTCACCCTCTGGGGTCTATTATATATAAATGGACTAGATCTCCTACCTACAGACTTTTCTCCCCATCTCCACCCTTTTGCTCTCATTCCTATCATCTTTCTTATTCTTTCAGTCATCTTGCATGGAGACTGGGAGTTTCTGTATCAAATAGTGCCAACACTCAAGTTACACAAGAAGAGTCAGCCTTTTTCTCAAGAGGATCTTAAGAAACCTCTTAATATTTCCCTCTTCTATCTACACTTCTATCCTGGAAGTTCCCAAAGAATCCCTCTGTATGAGAAGAATCTAAGGGATTATTTCCTCATTCCCAAGCTAAGAAAACTCCAAGTATTGAGTATCTTGGACCTTCCAATGCTGAGAAAGGAAAAACTCACTGAGTAACCTTGGGTGGAATAAGTCAAGGGACAAGCAACAATGGTGAAGTTGAGAAATAATTTTATTTGCCTACATGCCCAGACATAGATGATGTAATCATCAGAATGAGAAGGCAAACTGGCTTTTGGAAATCCATTAGAAGAGCCCAAGAACACTTAGCCCAAGAGAGAGATTATGATGTCTGAGAAAGAACTAGCCAAGATGGGGCTAGTTCTGAGTACGAACTCTCTGGTCTCAGCCTCAGGCTCCAGGTCAGCAGCAGCCCCCAGAGCTGTGGCCACAGCCTGAGCCCCCAGACTGCTGACCACTGCCACGGTCACAGGAACTGGAGCTCCTGCGCCTGCACCTGTGGGACCTGCGCCTGTGGTGGCTCAGGCAGCAGCCTCCCTCAGAGCTGGGGACACTGCAGCCCCCAGAGCTTGTAGCACAGCAGGAGGAGGCTGCAGGCAGACATTGTGCTGTGTTCTTTGGGGGGCACTTGGGGGAGGGGCACTTGGGGGGAGGCTGGCACTGCTTCTGGCTCTGCTGGCAGGACATCTCCGCGGAAATTTGACCTAGAAGAGTATCATAGAAACATGTAACGAAGTGTCCAGTGAGTGTCTACTGACTTAGTCTGTCAAACACATTCCTTCCATGACCTGTCTGCTTCCCAAGCTAAGATCTCTATGAAAATAATCATGAGCATGCAGGCACACATCCATCTCTGGAAAGCATCTTCAAGACCATCAGATAGATCAGCATTCTTCCCTAGTAATATACTCAGAACAATAATAAAAAGGAATCCTGACACCCTGTGGCTTGTAGGATCTCCAACTCCCTGAATGTTACATAAATACTCCCTCCTCCTTCACTATTACATCCTTCATGACCGCCCATTTGGGCCTCTTTGTAGGGATCTAGTTCAGATCTCACTTGCCTGTCCCCACACTCCCACATGATTAAATGGTCCCAGATGGGCACTTACCAGATGCAACAGAGATAGGAGACTTTCAGAACAGGCTGTGGATGGGGAGTCCAGAGCAGGAGCCTTTTTATTCTGTGTAGAGCTGATGAAACATCACCCAACCATGCTACTGTTTTCACAACTAGGGGAGGTGACAGTGTTAGACACTTCCCAGTTACTGACTTCCGGTGCTTCCTGTGCATGTGCCTTAAGAACTCATAAGGTGGAACCAGGAAGCACTTGTGACTACAAAATCACTTCCTCTTGTTCTTCCCCAGGCATTGTCCCACCTTTGCCCATTCATTCACAAGCTCCAACCCTGTTTTTAATCAATTAACAATATTAACATATAGATGTATATAGGATGCCCATCATTCAAAAATTAAATACATTTGATCTGATAAGGTCAGTTATCCTGGATGTATTTCTGAAGAGCTCAAGCACAAGGCCCCTGGCTTTATAAGTCAAGCCCCCATTGTACTGCAGAACAAAAGTTGATAAGATGGCACCTTCTGGTGTCCTCTGAGAGTGGCAACAGAGAAAGAACAGTTGCCTATAAGGATGCAATGTATAGAACAAGGAGACAGAAAGATACCTGAGATCAGTTGCAGAGAAGGGACTTAGCACTCTAGAGGTGACAAGAATCACAACCTTAATTATTAAGAAGAAAGATCTGGACTGTCTTCTCACCCTACCACCTTGCAACCTCCATTTTATATTCTGTCTCTATGAGTGCAATTAACTTTAGAATTCAAAATATCATGCAAAACTGATCATTCTGTCCATAGCTTATTTTACTTAGTACGATATCTTCCAGGTTCATTCATTTTGCCACAAATGACAGGAATACTTGACATTATTTTTTAAAGTGAAATAGTATTCTATTATTTATATATGGCACATGTTCTATATGAATTCATCAACAGATACACATTTAGGCTGATTTTTTTTATTACAGATCTTGCAAATGATGCAGTAATAAACATAAGGAGATGTATATATATCTTTTCAGTATATAAATGTCCCTGCCCCTTGGGTATATACACAACAATGAGTTTGATGATCACACAGCAGTTAATTTTTTTTCAGAATCTCTATTCTATCTTCTATAATGGCTGGGCCATTTTACATTTACACTAAATATTCTCTTTTTTCCTCAAAATTCTACCAATAGTTGTTCTTTCTTGTATCTTTTGTAATAGCCATTCTCAAAAATGTGGGGTAATATCTCATTGTAGCTTTCATTTGCATTTCTCTGTTGACTAAGGATAATAAACCTTTTTTTCATATATATACAGGACATTTGTATGTCTTCTTTTAAGAAATATTTCCGAATTAATTTTCTATCCAGCCACCTTGCTGAAGGTGTTTATCAGTTGTAGTAGTTCTCTGGTGGAATTTTTGGGGTCATTTATGTATACTATATCTAAAGATATCTTCTGCAAATAGGGATAATTTGACTTCTTCCTTTCCAATTTGTATCCCCTTGAAGTACTTTAGATGCCTTATTGCTCTAGCTAGAACTCCAAGTCCTATGTTGAAGGCAAGGATGCCCACTCGACCCTTTGAAAGCTGCGGGCCCTGCACTTCCTATATAATCAGATATATTAATCCCTCTCAGGTCTCTGAGGTGGTTGAAGAATAGATAGCTAGACTCTCATAGTTAAATTTTGAGTTGTTTAGGGATCAAGAGGGTGTTCTTCATCTAAGAAGATGTTTTAAAAATCGTGATGCAAGTTAATATGAAAGTTGAGTTAGATATAGAACTTTAAAATCATAGAGATGGTTAGATAGTAGAATGTTAAAGTCAGGTGCCAAATACATATGGACTGGACATTGGGAATGTATGCTAAGCCATATAATTCTCATAATTGTGGCCTATTTATTTGTTGTTTTGTATTTTATTTATTGTTATAAGAGAAAGAACCATTTGTTGGACTGAAGGGGGGAGCTGCTGGGGGAAAAAGATATACTTTAAACTTAAAAAAAAGAGGAAGAGGATGGGGGTTGAGGGGGAAGAGGGTGGGAGAGTGGGACTGGAGGGGGGGAGTAAGGAGGGGATTGTGATTGAGATGTAGCTTGAAGAAATAAAATATTTAAATTTTTTTTAAATTTAAAACTTAAAAAACTATCAAAGAACTAATAAAATATTTTTAAAATAACAAAAAGACTCTTTTTCTTGTAACACTAAATACAAGACAAAACAATAAGAACAATTAGGCAACAATTATGAAAATTATAAGGTATAACATACATTTCCAATGTAAAGTCCATATGTATTTGAAAACTGATAATAATATTCTATCATATATCTGTCTTGATAAGTTTTAAGTTCTATACTTAACTCAATTTCTATCCTAACTTGTATTACCAACTTAAACGTATCTTCTTATACCTAGAACATCCTTTTTATTCCTAAACTTAAAACTTTTTTGTTTATTTATTACTTCAAGTTAAATCTTCATCACAGTGCCCTCCTTCCACTCCTCCCAGTTCCACTCTCCCACTCTCTCCTCCCTCTCCCACCCATTCCACTCCTTGGATGTGGAGTGTCCCTATATATCAGCCCCTCTCAGTTCAACAGTCAGATGAGGGCTAAGAGCTTCCTCTTGCACTGGGGGCTTGCATTGTAGCACCCCTAGGGCAAATTACCCCATTAATTGGTAACAAAGTCTATGTTACTGATCCTTATGGTGTGTTGATTGTAGGATACTAAACTTAAAATTTAACTGTGAGTCTATAAGTATCTAGTTTTCAACCACATCAGAGACCTGAGAAGGATAAATATATCTTATTATACAGGAAGTGCAGAGACAACAGCTTCCAAAACCAAGAAATGACAGACAACTGGCTGCCTGGACAGTCCCCAATTTCTTTCAAAAACGGAGCATCTCTCTTCAGCCTTTTGGCCCAGTATCTCTGACAGACATTAATTATGAAGCAGGAATTATGAAGGACTTGCCTACCTTTTCTTGGCAGAGCTAGGCTGTCAACTTACCTGCTTCCAAGTTTTGTCCTTTTCACACAGCATTCTATCTACAGTTGAAGCCAGGGCTTTATATTGCCCAGTGACAAGCTTGCCACCAATATAACAATCTCCAAATGGAGATTCTTCAATGGTCATCATCTACTTGGAATAGAATGGGGGGGGGTTGTGCTGTCAGAAGCTGACATGTCTCAATATCAAAAACTCTTAAGTTTAATTAACATCTTGCAATCCCATATTTTACATATCTTGAGGTTTTTGAAGACCACCTATCTATTTCTGCATATTTGAATAAGCAAATGTTGCTTGTCTCTTAGCAACTTGATTTCTGATTAACTTAGAAAACATCTGTGATACACTATGCTAGTACCTAACAAAATGACAAGTTTGAATGACTATTAGTTTGCATTTCTTAATTATACTAAACAGTTTGTGATAGTTGCTATCAAAAACTTCACATCATATTTTTAAGAATTACATAGGTACAATACCTTAAAAAGAATTAACCTTAATTTTGTATCAATATACAAAGATCTATACCAATGTAGCAAAATATAATCTTAATTTTGTATCAATATACAAAGATATAAAAGCAGATTCAGTAATCTATCCCTTTTTCTTTATCATTCCTAGATCATGTGTATATCCCCCTTTTTTTCTTTTCAAGTCTTTTCTCCCCTACATAGGAGGGAAAGAAGGATAGAGAAAAGAAAAAGAGAGAAATCCCTGGATCTAACTTCCTAAATCTTATTTAACAAGACCATTTAATAACTTGTAACCAATCCTCCTAAATAACAACCAACATCTATAACTCATCAAATAACCAAAAAAATCACACACCCCACCTTCTGGTAATGGGACACCATTCTCTTAAAATTGCTGCCTGCTGACGTGGAATGTAGGAAATCTGTTTGGGGCCTAAATAAGAATTGAAAAATGGTTAAGCAAGTTAATAGTAACATTTGTTGACCAGTCTTTTTGTGCTCAGATGTTTAAATGTCCCAAGAAGATTGTAGTCAGAAGCTGAACTTTGGGTGGAAAAGTTTACCACTTTGTGTGTTTGGCTTTACTGAAGTCCTGGCTGGAACAGTCTATAGAGCTGAATCATATTAGCTAGCCTTTCTGAAGTTGTTCTAGACTTAGATTTTTGAGGAAACAGCTACTGAGGAAGTCTGTGAGATCTTTGAATTCTTAATATACTAGGATATTAACTCTTTATAAGATATATTATTCACAAACATTTCCTGCCCTATCAGTCTTGACTTGTCATTGTTTCTTTAACTGTGCATAAACATTTTGATTTGATAGAGATTCATTTGTCCCGTCTTTGTTTGTTTGTATATTTTATATGTGGACACACACAGACACACCATGTTTTTTCCTTAACCCATTCCCAACTTGAAAGTCATTTAATGTTTTGAGTTTGAAACAACTATGAGTAAAAACATTATATATCAGTTCTGAGCTTCTCTATGAATATCACTTTTGTTTTTCTTGAATCAAAATTAAATAATTGAATTTCTAAGGCTAACATCAAGTACATGTTTAATTGTTAAGAACACTTAATGAAACTTCCAACACGGTTGTAAATTTTGCCTTCCCACCAGCAGTGGCTGAGTCTAGGCACTCCACATCCTGGACATGATTCCACACTGCTAGGTAAGAGCTTTACTTTAGCTGCTGCAGGGTGTGCAAGTAGTCTTCCATTTTGCTCTGAATTGTATTTATCTAGTGAACAATGACACTGAGCTAACTTATCATCCATGTATCTTCTTTGTTGAAATATTTGTCTCTTTAAGTATCTTCACATTTTAATCAGATGTCTATTTATTGCTTTAGAATGTTCTATACACAAGCCTTCAATTAAACTTGTGCTTTACTAATCTCTTCTTTGAGTTTGTGAATTCTAGTTGTGAATTCTTCAACAGTTGCTTGAAAATCAGAAGTTTTAATTCTTCACTTTATTTGTTAAACTATTCTCTGTATCAATCTCACTGTAACCTAAAACTCATGATTCCTCTGCCTCAGTCTCCCAAGTATTGAAATTAGTCATGTACCACTACAGGTATGTTTAAACATGTACCATTACCTCAGAAGTATTAGTTGTAGACTTCAGTATTTTCCTTTTGAACTGTGCATTTCTGTCATACATAAAAAAATTATCATAAAAATTATATAACCAAAGTCATAAAACTTTATCCCATGTTGTATTTTAGAAGTTTTTATTTTGTGTTTTACACATTGATCTATTATCTTTTATTATATAGTTTTAATATTATATTTTATTTATTATATATACTATATTTTATTATTATAAGTTTTCATATAAGATACTAAATATGTTTTGTTTAAAATACAGATGCCCATTTTTTTTTTAATTTGAGGATTTCAAAACTGAGAACACTGTGTTTGCTGCATTTGGATCCCTTCCCCAGCCCCTTCCAACTCCTACCATGAGTACCCCCTATGACCTCAAATTCTTCTCTCATATATTCATATAACATACATGTGAACACACACAACCTACTGAATACAATTCCTGTTGCCTTGATTTTGTTGTATTTAGGTCTGACAACTTAGGTTTGGGATCTCAGCCCTTGGGAAGTGAAAGGAAAACAGAAAAACAAAACAAAATAAAACATCTAGTCTTCCCTCCCTCAGCAACCACTGATTGCCTGGAGCTCTTCATCTAGGAGTAGGATATTGTGAAATACTCCATTCTGTTGGCATGTCTTTTCTCCAGTAAATTGCCTTGTGTGTTTGTCTGAAATATATTCTGGCTCTAAATTTGGAACATAAATATTATAGATATATGTCTGTTTTGCTCTGCATCTTAGGAACAAGATCCCATTCTCTCATTACCAGGTATGATGTTAGTCATATGGTTTTGTTGACTCCCTTTTTCAAATTGAAGATGCTCTTTTTTGATATTTATTTGCTGAAAGTTTTCATTATGGGTTGCCACTGGGTTTGGTTAAAGTACTTCTCTGTTTCCATGGAAACGGCTCCATGTTTTTAGCTTCTCTTTATTTTGATGAGAGGTCCAGTCTTAGATACTTCACACATTTCCCTAGAACTGATGCCATGTGTGAATTTATGAAAAAGTGTATTTTTAGGAATTATAAGTACTTTCTAAATGCATTTCTCCTGTACTGTATTTGCAATGTGATGCAGAAGGAGAGAACACAATAACTGTATTTGCCTAAATCGAAGTAGCTAAGAATGACCAACAATTCAAGGAGTCACAAATAGACTTCACATGATTGCTTGGAATCTACAAAGAGATGTGTCACATAGTCATAGAATCCAGACAGACAGCTCTAGTGACATAGCCCATCAGCCTCAGCCTCTCCTGCCCCAGCTCATGGCTTTAGCACCCAACTGGTTCAGGGGCATTAAGAAGCTTCTCCTTCTGGTTGAGTCACCCAGAAATCTTGGGATTGACCAGCCATTGAAATAGTGCTCTTCAGTCACTGCCTCATGACTCAAGATTAAACCTATTTAAACCAAAAGCAGTCTTTGTACTTAGTTCTATAGAACAACAACAAAAAAAAATTCAACTGAAAAGCTATCCAACTATCCAAGGATCTGAATTCCCAAGGAGGTTGTGACTTCTGCTTACACGCCTCACAGTGCCTATAATTGCTCCTTTATGTGCACCACAGCTGCAATAACTGATTCAACCTGAGACCCACCCCATGGGAGAGATCCAACCCCTGAGACTAGTAGTGATTCTCTGCTATCCTGGCAGATAGAAACCTAGCATAACTGTCATCTAAGAGGCTTTATTCAGCAGATAATGGAAACAGATGCAGAGACTCATACCCAGACATTAGGCGAAACTCAGGGAGTCTTGTGGAAGAGTTAGGGAAAGGGCTGAGGGAGCTGGAAGGGTCAAGGATACCACAAGAAGACCTACATAGCCAATTAACCTGGGCCCATAGGGGCTCATGAAGACTGAACCACAAAAGAACATGTGTGAACTGGACCTAGGTCCCCTACACATATGAAGCTGATGGGCTCCTTGGTCCTGAAGTGGATCTCCTAACAACTGGGGCAGGGATTGTCTCTGACTTGGACTCTGTTGCCTCACTGTGGATCCTGTTTCCCTAGTAGAGCTGCCTTGTCTTGCCTCAGTGAAAGAGGAGGCACTTGGTATTGATGTATTTTGATGTGCAAGAGTGGGTTGGTACAGGGTTGAGGGTGGTACTGGGAGGTGGAGGAGAGGGTGGGACCGGAAGGAAAGGACAGAGTAGTGTTGTGATTGAGATGTAAAATAAACAAATAAATAATTTTTCAAAAATATACATGATTATATTGAGTACAAAAAAAAGGGAATAGGATAATGGTGTTCCTACAATGAGGTATTTAATCACTTGCTTTCTGCTTTTGTAAACTTTCTTTATCACTATAGGATTGAGATGAAAAGGTTTTTAAATTACTAAACAACTGGAAAGAAAAATAACTGAGAGGAGTAAAACAGTTTTCTGGCCCAGATGTTCATTCCTTAGATAATTGTAATGTACACCTTTGATATAAACCCATTTACAAACCTTTTATAAACCCTTCTTTTAGCTCTTTTTGGCATGACATGCATTTGGGCTCTAAGGCTGCCATCCTCCTGCTAGTAATAAGAATAAATTCATTTAATCTAAATTTGAATTTTGTCTAAGGTGTTTTCCAGTAGATTTGAACATTGCAACAATATGATCCAATGAATTCCATACACATCAGCTTTCCCCACCTTCTTGCTGCTCTTGGCCCAGAAAGGAGACAACATATTATGTTAGAATTGAGTGAGTAAAATATAATTCTCTAAATTATCATATAGATTTTAATAACCAGAAATAATGAGACATATTTACTATAATTTTATTCACAATATAATTAATTATAAGATATAATTAACTGTGTATACTGCCCATCACCTGCTTTTTACAGGTTAATGCTAAGCCATAAATATTTTTCTCTGTAAGAAAACACAAATATATGATGTGATATTTTAATAACCAAAGTATTTAAATTGTATGTTAATGACTAAAGTTGCTAACTATAGCCCAAATTATGTTTTAGCATGGTATGATATTACATTAATTCAGTCAGATTTCAACTTACGTGAATTCACTAACAGCAAACAGAAAACATTTTCAGCTGTGTAGCTGTGTAATGCAATTATTTATCTGTTTAAAGTTAATAACTTGCTCTTGTTCCTCAGCATTCAGAAAATCCATGGCATTGTTAGAGGCCATCCAGGGACTGTCACCAAACAAGGCCTCACACACATGCCCATCACTTCCCAGGCGCCCCACTGCTGGAGCTCCAGGGGCAGCAGTAAATTATATCTGAAAGCCATGTTCATTGGGCAGCATGGGATTTGTGGGCATTACAGCATTTTATCATTTAAGATTTGTTTTTGTGAGTTAGTGTGTGTTAAATTAATTCACAATCATGCCAAAATAATAAGATGCAATAAACTCCAAGGCATGTGACCCAAAAGAGGAAAAATAAATAAAAAGAGACAGAAAGAAGAGGAGGGTAGAGGAAGGAAGAGCAGTTTCCAGGAAACCTCAGTGGGAGGTATATGTACAATCTTCCTTCTTCCTGGTTCAATCTTCAGTTGAACTTTATGGAAGTACTGGAAAAACTGTGGACACGTGTCCAGGTAACACCTCCTCTGATTGGGAAAGCAGATGTATACCCAGGTGACGTCATCAACTGCACAGGATAAAAGAGCTCCTGCCCTGAGCTCTTCTGCTGCAGCATCCTCAGATACAGACCTCGCATCCTCTGCATCTAGTGAGTATCCAGCTGGGGTGGGTCTTGGCATGAGAAGTTGGAAGGGAACATTAAGATCACAGTAGAGTGGAAAGAGAAATGGTAAGGTCTTCCATAAAAACCCAGACACAAGGTGCAATAGGGAAAATAATCCATTTCTAACATTCTAATTTAAAACATTAAGTTTGTAGCTTGTGAATATCCTAATAGGTAGAATCATGGGGGCATGACAGGAATTCTGTGACCTACAAAAGCCACAGGCTCAGCATCCACTTCCCACACCTCATTCCCTTTTCATTCGGGTGTTCACGTGTTTCCTAAGACACCACTACTTCAGATTGCTTTTCTCAAACATGTGCACCTGCTGGGTATTCTCCAAAGATACAAAAAACAGGATTCCCAGACAGAACTGTGCTTCTAGTACCTGGGTAGAGAACAGAGTGTGAGGCACCTGGTACAATCCAGTGGATTTCAACCATATCATTTTTCCCCACCTTCCTGCAGTTCTTGGCCCAGAAAAGAGACACTACCAGAGACGAGGAGACACTGGACTGTAGGTTACTGACAGTTGTTTTCTTTGCTTATCCAGGCCGACTGAGTCCTTCCGAGATGTCCTGCCAGCAGAACCAGAAGCAGTGCCAGCCTCCCACCAAGTGCCTCTCCCCCAAGTGCCCCCCAAAGAGCACAGCACAGTGTCTGCCTGCAGCGTCCTCCTGCTGTGCTACAAGCCCTGGGGGCTGCAGTGGACTCAGCTCTGAGGGAGGCTGCTGCCTGAGCCACCACAGGCGCAGGTCCCACAGGTGCAGGCGCAGGAGCTCCAGTTCCTGTGACCGTGGCAGTGGTCAGCAGTCTGGGGGCTCAGGCTGTGGCCATAGCTCTGGGGGGTGCTGCTGACCTGGACCCTGAGGCTGACACAAGAGAGTTTTGAATGAAACGAGAATCCCGGGGGCCAAGGAACGCCCAGTCTCTCTTGTCCTTTCTGGAGACCCTGCTCTGCTTATCTGATGTCCAGAACCTTCTGTCCCTACCCTTCCTGAGGAGTGGCAGAGCCTATCCCTGACTCTGACCAAAAATAAAGCTTCTATCCCCATCACATTGGTGTCTCACTGTGGCTATTCTCTGTCCCTCCTCCATGTGTGCCCTTCCCCTCTAACTCTAACTCCAGCACTACACAAATCCAGAGGGAGACTGGGAGGGAGGGACATAGCTCTACACAAGAAAAAGTTTAGAGGTCTGTCAGATTTGTTAATGTTCACTTGGGTTAAAGCAGCATGGGAGAAATAGAGAGAACCTGGGTCTAAAAAGAAATGTTGTACCCTATGGCATGTGGAGTGTATTTTCACCTCCGTGGAACCCCATGCCTACTGTGAGGAGCTACTGTTTGCTTTGATAAGTGATTTCTAGTATCCAGTTAAGAAACAATAACTTTGCAGCTAAGTAAATATTCAAATGGAGTAGTCCATTCTTTTTATATAGGGATGTTGTGGCTTTCCAAGGGGTATATAAAAATACCCATAGACAATTTTGACCATAAAAAGAGAATCAGGGAAATGCAAATTAAAACCACTATGAGATCCCATCTCACTTAAGTCAGAATGGCTATGATCAAGAAAATAGATAATAACAAATCAGGCAAGGTTGTGGGGAAGAATAACTGTGGTGGAAATATAAACGAGTAAACCCACTGTACAAGTCAGTATGCAAGCTCCTCAAAAATAAAAATGGAACTACCATGTAAAGCAGCTGTGGAGTTCATATCCAACCACAGAGATACTTATACATCCATGTTTATTGTTTATCTCTTCACAGTAGCAAGGAAATGGAACCAATGTAGATGCCCACCAACAGAAGTATGGACAATAAAAAAATGTAGCAAGTGTATGACATGGTATTTTACTTACCAGTAAAGAAGACGGAAATGAAGACTGCATAGGAAGATACTTTTAGTGTTTGTGTGTATGTTTAAAAAAAATGAGTGTGGGTGTAGACTATAAAACTAGTTTGAGATCATAAAGGAGGAACAAGACATTGTTGGAAAGGGGGAGTTCCTACAAAAGGTGACACTTAACATGAAACTGGAAAGGAAAATACAGAGGTGAGAAGGACAAGGGAGGGAGAGGTGAGGAGGAGAGGATTAAAGAGAACCAGGACTTGTTGAAATCTTTCATAATTAAACCCAAATCTTTGTATGATAATAAAATTTTTAATTAAAACAATTTTGTGCTTTATGATGAATCCTGCTGGTATTTTGTGAGCAGAAGCCAGGGATATCCCTAAACATCCTACAAAGCACAGGCTACCTCCTACAGCAAGGTATATCCTTCCCAAGATACCAGTCACACAAAGACTGAAAAACATCCAACTTCAGTAAAGAAGGATGGAGTAGGAAGTACTGACACAACAGAGCTCTAACAGAGAGGTCGGGGGTGGGGGGATTAAGTTAAAATATAGTATGTCAAGAAGAGGGAGGGAACTGAGGGCTTAGGAAATGAGACAGGGATGGGTGTCAATACCAGGCAGGCAGAACAAGGGGGGAGGGGAACTGAGAAATACTGGTCAGATTATGAATTTATATAATTGTCTGATCAATAATAGGTCACTAGAACTTATTGTGTGAGGAACCACTAAGAGATGGACACTCAATTCTGTAAATAACCTGTAAGATTATTTCTCTGAAAAGCCACACATTTTATAGTGGAGAAACAGCTTCGTCCCAGGACTCAAGACACACAGTTTATACGTCCCCGCTCTTGGCCACTTGGCACTTTGACTTCCCTTGAGCTTTTCAAGGGATCTGAAAAAAATGGTCTTCTATTTAGCTTAGCCTCTGTTAAGTTGATTTTTGTTCTTATATTTGATTTTTTTAATATTCAGAACTAATATCCTAGCATATGACTCAAAACCCCATTTTAATAATTTGGTTCCCACATTTGGAACCTAAAACGTAAGACTGAACACCCATTCCTCTGGGTTACAATCATTTCTTCCACTTGTCTCATCCACATTCCAGACTAGAAATTATAAAAAGGGCAGTCCACCAAACCCAGGAAACTTTAGAGGTTAATTGAATTTAAATACCAAGGCTGGTAATATGATTATTATCAATCCAAGACCCAAGGACTCAGGGTTTTCAGAATCTTTGTAATTTGATGAAGAAAAGAGCTTCAAAACAGTGGCATGAGACACCCTGAGCAGGTCAAGGTGGGACCCATTCTCTAGAGCAGCAGAACTGCCTAACGTGGGACCCTCAGCTGCCATGCATGGATCTATTACCACAAGATGCTCCATATGAAGATACTTTTATCTTATCCAGACTCAATCCTGGAGAAACTGTTGGATATCCTTCCACCATGGGTCAGAAAGGCTGTCAAGTTATCAACAAAATATGACCCAAAGCTGTTCAGGATGATAAAGTGGGCTCAGAGCTTCCACTATGTATATTGTGCCTTACTGTGTGGACCAAGAGCCACAAAACCAGAACCAGAGAGCAAAACCATTTCAACAGAACGTGGAGACTGAGAACCATTGTGGGGGTTAGTGGCTGTAATTCATGTTCCATGTGTCTGGTGAAGCATCAGAAGGAAATGTACCTCTAATGGTGACAGGAAAGTCTGTCAGAGCTAATTCAGATGCACCTTCCACGGGTGTGATTACATTATGTCAACTGCACTATGTCTGGTTTACACAAAATCACTGCTTTATTTATTTGTTATTAATCACCTTCTGTTATTAATAATTCACCTTTCAGCTGATTCTCTCTCTGTATGCCAATGCTAAATGAGTTAGCTCCTTCTGAGACCTATGTCTGAAATCTAGAGATATGCAAAGTGAAAGACTCACAAGTTGTTCAGTAGATGTAATTTAGGTCTTGATTCTGACATCTGTACTCCACAGTGCTTTCAGCATGCAGTAGCCTTTTCTCTTCCCAAACACCCACACTTTAAGGCAGTCATCACCTATAGAAATCAGGATGCAAACCCAGGAATACTAGGCTCCTGAATCGGCATTTTTACTGAGCATATTATTCTGCTCTTACTACACATAAAATTTTGCTCTCAGACATGAGCTCAGTGTACATCATCTGCTCTCTAGGGACCTCCCTGCTTCCTGGGTTTCATGTATTGCTCTCATTGTCCCAAACCACCCTTTAGCAAGGTGGAACTCCTCATCCCACTGTTCCTACTGCATGCCCAACATTGTCAGTCAGCCATGACAGACGTTGACCTCATCTAAGCCACTCCCAAGTGACATTAAATGACAACATCCCAACACATGAGGCAACAAAATACCGATACCTGTGAACTCTTTTCTAAGCCTGATGACGTCTCAAGTGTTCATCAATGAGCCTGTAACTCGATGCAGTAACTTGACTACCTGTCTATCTGTTCTGTTACACAGCAAGTTATCCAACTAGGACTATGTCATATACATTTGCAGTTAGATGTGTTTATGATCTCATGGGTTAAATGTCTATCACAGTATCTGGTCTGCAATATCAGTTTGATTTTTTTAATATGAAATGCTTCATGAAATTACATGTCATCCTTGCATAGGATTTATGCTAATCTTCTTTGTATCATTCCAATTTTAGTATATGTGCTGCCAAGGAGAACATTACTTTTTAAATAACTAAAGAAAATCAAGGCTAGAATGATGGCACAACAGGTTAGAGCACTGGTTGCTCTTCTGGATGATTCAGGTTTGGTTCCTAGGACCACATGATGGCTCACAACTATCTGTAAATCCAGTTTCAGAGGATCTGACATCCTTTTCTTGCCACTATTGTCACTGTATACACATGATAAACAGACACACATACATACAAGTAAAACTCTAATACACATTTAAAAAAATTAAAGAAAATGGAGAAGGAAAAGGTAGTTTTAAAAGAAGATGAAAGAGAGATGTAGAGGAATTTTAATTCAGAACATGACTGCTCTGGCAAGATATCACATCCAATGACCTAAGTCTGTGTGATCTGGCTAGAATATAGACAAGCCTTTAATCCCAGGAGACAGAGGCAAGCAAATCTCTGTTTTCAAGGCCAACGTGGTATAGAGAAAGTTTCAGGTAAAGAAAAGCTTAGGTCCAGGCATGGTGGTACATCTTTAGTCCTAGCACTGAGGAGACAGGGGCATGCAGATCTCTGAGTTCTAGTCAGAGCTGCTCAGTCAGTTCAGGTTAGTTACTGAGCTGAGAGGCAGTGCAATGCAGTTGAGTTCGTGGAATTCAGAGGCAGTTTTTACTGGGAGAGTTTCACAGAGAGAGACTGAAGAAAGAACAAGCTAGACACAGGTGAAGACAGAATGAGCCAGAGAATGGGAAGGAGCCAGAGGATTAGAACCGATGGTTAGAGTTAGTTTGAGGCCAAGCAGAGCAAAAAGCCAGAGCTTAGAGAAGTGAGTTTGGATCAGTCAGCTTGCAGAGGAATTTTGAGCCAGACAGCTGAGTTGAACTAGTCAGCCAGAGTTCAGAAAGAACTAGAAGCCAGGCATGGTTTGTGCATGTATTTAATCCCGACATGCAGGAGGCACAGGCAATTGGATCTCCCTGAGTTGGAGGCCAGCCTGGTCTACAAAGTGAATCCCACACAGCCAGGACTAAAAAGGGTGAGCTTATTCAGCAGTGTCAGAGGCTGAAAACTTTCTAGGCCTGGATTAGGTTGTACAATGGCTAGAAACTTCCAGGAGTATGCCTAAGTTAGCAGATAGAGACAGTTAGACTCCAAGAAAACAATTAAACCAGGTAAATAAAGGATACTATTATGACAGGGGAAGAAACAAAACCCATATCGAGGTTTAGAAGCAAACACTTTTATGTCCTTAGGACACTTTTCAAGGAAATTTTTTCTTTCTTTCTCCTTTCCCTTCTTTCCCCTGACCTTGACCCTATGAACAATAAACACAGGATCTGACAGTAAGGTCTTTGGACCTAAACTCTGACTCCTGAATCTTTCTCCAGATGTTCAAATAGATACTTTGAGTGCTAAGCATCAGTCGCCAATGTGTTCTGGTGCCAGCTCCAAGCAAAGTTCTTGGGTCTGTGGATGCCACAGATATGTGAGAAGATGGAGGTAAGAGTTTTAGGAGAGGACGATGGGAGTGGTGATGAGAGAAGGCAGTCAGCCTAACTGGCTGGAGATTAGTAACAAGGAAGTTTTTATTTGTGGACTAGAGAACAAGAAATACCAATTTACCACTCTAGGTCTTTCTCTCCCTTTCGTGTGATTTGATTTGTCATTAAAAAAAAAAAAAGTCCTTACTTCAGATAAGGGCATCAATGGCAGATCAAAGTTATGATTCCCCTGAAATTCAGTTTTGCAAACTAATATTTATTAGTCTTACTTACAGAGCATGAATGAGGAGTTACAAACAGGAGCATTGATTGCTCAAAAGCAGCTGCATTACCACAATGCTCATCCAGCATAGGTGATGACTCACGAAAGCTGTATTCCTTGAAGTTCCTTGTGTGACTTTCAGGGAACTTCAGTGGTTGTAAAGTGTCACTCCCAGTAACCATTACTGCTTATGTAAAATCTTGGGGATGGGGCTTTGTGAATCCTGTAAGTTTCAGGAGTTTTCTGAGCCTTGAGAGTTGTTTACTTCCTGAGTTTTGAACCTCAAATTCTGAGGAAAGAGCTATAAAATAGTACTTGTGCATGATGTTGAGAGGTAACCAATTTTTTTGGTCAGTTGGTTGATTGGTTGGTTGGTTGGTTGGTTGGTTGGTTGGTTTGTTTTCTCTACCTGCCCACCCTACACTCTAGTTGCCTGATGATTTCTTCTATTTCTGAGTGTCACTACCTACTAGAATTCACAAATGGAAAGAGCCATCTCAAGGACAGTAGCCACAGAAAAGAGATTAGCTTTCAGTCCCTTACAGATGTTCATGAAAACTGGTTGTTGGAGGAGTGATAGGAAGTTTAGAGACAATTCTTTCCAGTGCCAATTTATGAATATTGGCACATCTTCATTAACACCGGTCTGATGACTAATGTCAACAAAGAAGTGTGGAAAATATTATCCACTCTGAAGGGATTCTAACCAGCTTGAGCATGACCAACGTGGCCCTGATAGGCCTTGCCCTTCTCCCCATTTCCTCTGCCTTGCTAAAAGCTGTTAAATTACATTCCTAAAACTAGCTTCTAGTCCTTTATTTACCCACCTCTTTCTCCTCCTCCTAAGACTCACTACCAAGAGCCAGCTATCAAAGTATTGAAGTCCAGCAATCAAACTCCCTTTTTAGCTGCCCTAATTAACCTTTCTAATCAAAACTAAATACCTCATCTTAACATGTGGTTTCCCTTTTTCCTTTATAAACCATTATTTGCCTATGGGAAACATCTTTCTTCTCCCTATCCAGAGGTATGTCCTCTGCGGTTGTCCCACCCCCATCTCAGGACAAATACCACTTCCCCTCTCCCTTGTTTCTTCCCCCTTTTCCCTTGCCCTCTATATACTGTTTTTGACTCTTATTCCCTGTCCTTAGTTCCTCTGGGTCAAATAACTCTCCTTTGTCTTGAGGATTTGGTCTTCGTGTGTCTTGAACAATACAAGTCCTAAAACTACTAAATTGAAAAGAAAGCAAATCTCAGACAAACAACCCAACCTCCATTGTTAAGACACAAAAGAAAGAAAAGTAAAAAAAAAAAAAAAGCCTGAAATTAAAAGGAAACAGAAAAGGTGGTGTTCTATACTATCCAGAAGAGCCAAAATTTAGATAAAGCTCAAAGCCCAAATGGGGACTCTGAAAAGCAAGATGACAAAATATTACCCAGGTAACTTCATCACCAAATTGAACAGTCCTTTTAGAAAGAGCATTTTAAATTGTTTTAAATTTTTATCTTACATGTATGAGTGTTTGGCCTGCATATATGTCTGTTCACCATTTACATGCCTGGTGCCCACAGAGGCCAGAAGAGAGTGCCATATATCATGGAAGCAGACTTATAAGCTGTTGAGAGTCACTATGTGATTGTTGGGACTAGAACCCTGATCCTCTGAAGGAACAGCCAGGGCTCTTAACCATGGAGCCATCTCTCCAGCTCTCCCTTTAGGAAGAGTTTTTAATAAATGATTAAAAGGGATTTTTAAAATATACACTAAGTGAAAAATACCAGAACAAAATGTTCTTGAATCATTTCATTTCCATAGTGTCCCCTGGAGCAATTGGGAACTGGGAGTACAGGTTATAGGGGTATGGATTTTCTTCTGATAGTAATAAAAGTATTATGATAATTAGACCTTTTGAATATCCTAAGTCCACCAAACTGCACACCTTATGAAGATTTTATGACATGTAGCAACTGTCATGCTCTGAACTGTCCATCTTTCTCCTCTAGTTTTACCTAAGTGTGACTCAAATAAGTGTCATCTAGTTGATTTCATTGTGGAAACAAGAAAACCTTGAATTGGCAATTAGTTCTGTTCAGTTGGGAGGAAAGAGTCACCACTGACTTATAAGTTATCTGATCTGAGCCTGAATCTCAGTCTGAGCACCATGAAGGTAATCCTGAAAGGGTGCAGGCCTGCATCATAGCACCCAGGAGCAGTAGAAAAGCAAGAACTCCTCCCAAGCCTTCCATCTGGATAGGCTCTGAGCAGCTGCCGCCTTCTCTGGATCACAGGATGCTCATTCTCCCTGAGATGGCGTGTGTCCAAGTAGGAACTTGTCCCTTGCAATGTAGCTCTTCTATTCTTTGCATTTCCAGGACAGGACAATTTCTTCTCCAGGATAAAAGACTACACAGGCAGGTAGGGATGGGACATCTGAAAACACAACAGAAGATGGCTTGCATTTCGTGAGACGATTCCTTGCTGATAGCTTCTGAATTTTTGGGGGGGCAATACTTGTTAAAAAGTGACAGAGGTTACTTTTCAAGTGTTGTTCCCAACTAACTTAAGATTTTATCCACCTGGTCAAAAATGGTGCCTGTCCTTGCTTCTGAAGGATCACAAAATAGGTAAAAATCTGTGTTCACTTCTGCCAAGGGTCTGTGGCTCCAGTTTTTGCAGCATAATTCAGAGAACTGTAAGCTCCAACTCTGGACACCAAAAGCCTTATTCTCTTGTTATGTGTCCTATATAAGCGCCCCTTTGTTTCAAACTCCATTCACAGTGCAATCCATGCTGCCTGGCTCATGGGGAATACCCCATAAAATGTTTTTAAACTAAAATACAGAGAAATCATTGGCCAAAGTGAGAGGAACTTCTAATAAAAAGGATGTGTACAATATCTCAAAAGCTGGAGACTTGAAAAAAACAGGAAGTTCCTCAAGAGAGTCACATATGGAAAGCTGGGGCTTTCTCAGTTCACTCAGGCTGCTCTAATGAATGGCATCAAAACAGCTAAAATGTATTTCTCACAACATTCTTATAAGTCAATTGCTTTCCTAAGACTACCCTTCCAAATTCAAAAAATTAGGGGTTAGAGTTTCCACATGAGTTTGAGGGAAAGCAAATATTCACTCTACAATAGAAGCTGAAGCCGAACGCTAAGCCTATGGATGATGATGGATGATTTCCTCACACCAACATCTTAGACCAGAAAGCAGATGGGCCCTGTATATAGAGCAGAATTCCCTGAAAGTAGCTGCTAATTAGAATGTGATCTTCTTCTACTGATGTACTTCATCATGCCCGGCACTGTCAGCAAACTGGCAAATGAGAAACCATATATTTCACCATTCCATATTCATCCACAGCATTGCCATGTGGCATAATATGGTTTGTGGACATAAGTCAATGCTAGTGAAATTTCCAATGATAGAGAAACTATGAGTGGGGTTCCTTCACTCTCTACTTAGCATCCTGAGCTGCTGTTTCCTTTAATAAGAATATACATTACTACATATGTCTCTGAAGAAAAAGCTAATGACAGTGGTGCCAAAGAAGAGGACTTCAAATGGGAGATAAAGAGAGACAGAGAGAGAGAGCGAGAGAGAGAGAGAGAGAGAGAGAGAGAGAGAGAGAGAAATCCTCTTAAGAATATTTGCTGAAGTTATGAACATCCATGTGGGTGCTGGGAGCCAAACCTAGGTCCTCTGCAAGAGCAAAAAGTGCTCTGAACTGATGAGCCATTTCTGCAGCCCTATTGGTCATGTTCTTGGTAGCCATTTTTTTCTTTGAAACTGTAGGTAACAAATACTAAGCTCAAATAAGGAAGCCCTCAGTCTCGTTAAGTAGATCAGTCTCATATGTTTTAAATTCTGCTAAGTTATCCTCATCAAATAAATGCCAACTCAGTTCCACCTCCCTCTTCTCCAGAAACCTTATGCTTAGATTTCTGGGTTCCACGAGATCTTCTTAGGGATCCCTATCAGCTAGACGAGGTCTTGGATCTACTTCGACATTTTTCACCTCTCTTCCCATGATCAGAATTAAGAGTATAGTCACTGATTACAATCCTATATGCCAGAATACTCTAGATTACGTACAGAATGAAGCAAGGCTCACACCAAAGACCACACACTAAAGCCTGAAGACACAGCACATAGGAAGGCTACAGCATTTGGCATTTGACATTTGACTTTGTATTCACAAGTGTATGTATTAATACTTCCACCTCTTTTCCAATAGATCATGATCTACTCAAGAAAAGAAAGCACCATATTAATCACGTTACGACTTCCCAGCAGAGACCATGCATGGTACAGAGCCTGTGTTTAAGAAAGTAAACTGAGTAAATATGATAAAGGTGGCAAAATAACAGCCTCATCCCTGCCCCCCCCCCCCCAACCAACCAGGTCTGAGTGGGAAATCACTCACAGACAGACATCAAAACTTCCTTGTTCCCTATTGATGGTAATTGTAGTAAGAACACAGGACGATGATGAGTGGATGGTCCTGGCTCTGTCACCGCCCCTTGTGAAATCAGCAGCATGCTTAGGGTGTGCGTCACAAGCCTGCCAAGGATAAAAGGACTGTTGCACTGGACCATTCATCCACAACCTCTCAGCACAGCCTTCTCCTCCTGCCTTGACTGTATCTGGTGAGTACTTAAGCAGGGACAGGGCCTCATCTGGCGGGGGGGGGGTGCACAGATGACAAGCTGGACTTGCCTGGGGGAAAGAAACTGAGGTGTCTAATGTAGAGGTCACAAAAAGAGAACCTTCCAGGACAAGGGACGGGGAGGAGAGCCCAGACAGGAGCTTCTGTGGGTGCGTTGGAGCCTGTGACACACCAGAATCTAGGTCCTCAGCATTACCTCCACTCTCCTTAGAGATCTGCCTCAGCCCAAAGAACTCTCCAAGAGCCATATTCCCATTACCTGTATTTGACCAGAGAGCTACTTGGAAGTATTAACATTCCTTCCTGCAAAAGGACCAAATGGAAGACAATGTCTTATAGGTCATAGAGATCAGTTACTCTCTGCTTTGTAAAAATTACTACCCTGGGTGTATTACTAGGGTTGCATGCTGATCTATGTGATGGTCTTGAGGATGCTTTCTAGATAGAGATGGATGTGTGCCTGCATGCTCATGATTATTTTCATAGAGATCTTAGCTTGGGAAGCAGACAGGTCATGGAAGGAATGTGTTTGACAGACTAAGTCAGTAGACACTCACTGGAAACTTCGTTACGTGTTTCTATGATACCCTTCTAGGTCAAATTTCCGCGGAGATGTCCTGCCAGCAGAGCCAGAAGCAGTGCCAGCCTCCCCCCAAGTGCCCCTCCCCCAAGTGCCCCCCAAAGAGCACAGCACAGTGCCTGCCTGCAGCCTCCTCCTGCTGTGCTACAAGCTCTGGGGGCTGCAGTGTCCCCAGCTCTGAGGGAGGCTGCTGCCTGAGCCACCACAGGCGCAGGTCCCACAGGTGCAGGCGCAGGAGCTCCAGTTCCTGTGACCGTGGCAATGGTCAGCATTCCGGGGTCTCAGGCTGTGGCCACAGCTCTGGGGGCTGCTGCTGACCTGGAGCCTGAGGCTGAGACAAAGGAGTCTAGAGGAAATGAGAATCCCAGGAGCCAAGGAAACCCCAGCCATCCCCAGAGACCCTGGTTGCTATTCCTGTCCAGGGTTCCAACTCCCTAGGAACTTTCTTCTTGTCTGCTGTCCTGGATCCCACAGACCCCACTCCTGCCCCAGGGAAGGACTGCATACAACCTATACATATGCATGTCAAAAATAAAGCTCCCCATGCTGTAATTGCTGCAATCTCATGAGCCATTTCATTCTGTGTTACTCTTGAACTCCTATAGGCATATCCCAGAATCCTTAGCTTCTTGCCCATCACAACCATCTCTGGGACAAATCCTTACATAATTACACACAGGAAGAAATAGCAGCTACCACTCCTGCCTGCTTCTGGAAGGGCTGCGAAGAGTCTTACCACTGGATAAGAGAGGCGATGGTTGTGGGTTGTTGTCTGGTGCTCTGAAATCTCTGTAAGGCTGTTTTTTGTTTTGTTTTGTTTTGTTTTTCTTCTGAAACATGACAGGACACTGATCTAACTTGGAAATGTGTAATCTATGATAAGATACTTATTTTGCTGAACTGTTCTTGAGGGCCTCATTTCAAAGAAGGAGTCAAACACAGGAGGCAAAGGCATAGTTATTAGGTAGAGGATGAACTGAATACAAAGCTTTAGGGACTAATGATGGAGTTCGGTTAGAGAGCATTTCTCTGTTGTGTTTACATGTGTGAGACCCAGGTTCTGCTCCCAGAAGAAGAAAATAAGTAAGTAAGTAAGTAAATAAATAAGACTGAGGAAGAAAAACGATGGAGTAGAGAGGCTAACACAATTGTTGTATGAAGATCCAAAAGGAAGGGAAAACTCTTAGATAATTGTTTAATAAGGTCAAAGGGAGGTGACATAGCCAGAGGTTTAATGTTTAGTCTGTAGGTGACTGGACTGTGCAAAGGGAGAATTTTAGGGAAAAGATAAGAGGAAATGTTGGCATTAGTATACAGACAATTTAAAAGTCAAATATTTATGATTTTGAAACTCCACACTATCCCAACACATGAGAGTTACAACCTCAACACAGACTTGCCATGGTCTAAACTGTGAAATTTAGATGCTTCTGAGGTTGAAAATGTTTGTGCAGGAGAACAAGAGAAATCTTACTCTGAGAGCCAAGGAGAGACACAAAGCCCCGATTATAATTGAATTGCAAATGAGAAGAAAACTGACTTTTGATTAGAGGGAATTAAAATTAACTTTGCAAGTTCAATTAATTTTTAAAAAGAGGTCACTCAACTTTGACAATCAAAAAAAAAAACCTGAAAGAAGTTTAATATTAGACATCTATCAACCAAGTGTAAAAAGCAAGATGTACATTGAAGTAGGAGTTACAGCTCTGGCCTTAAAGTTTATAATGAAATCACTGGAAGCAGGATCATTGGCAAGCTGTAGGCAGGAAGGGCACACAGGATGAGGAAGAGCTATGCACACCTGTGCCAGTCTGAGAGGTGTGACACACCAGATATGAGTGATACCGGGCAAAGGCCCCGCTGCTCTGTGCAGCCTCTCCACAGCGTGCCACAGGCTGGACAGAACTAGAGGATCAGAGCTTGCCCTCAAACAGAGGCTGTAAGTACCTCTGATCCCCCCTCAAAAGCACAACAGAATGGCTACTCTGGCTGACTATTACCAGAGTGAAGAGAAAAGACAGAAGGACCACCAATAAAGTGCCTGGGTGGGATACCAAGATCTGGCAACCTGGGCTTAACAAAAGAGCAAGAGGAGGTCCTAGTGAAGAACAGATCCACAGATCTCATGAGGCTGGCTGCAATAGAGGTCTATCCCTGGACCTATTTATTCATCCCACATACTTTGATGGTCTGCTGTGCACTCAACACTGGGCCCTTACAAATTCATCAAGCAGAATTTGGGTCTAAGAATGGTGGTTCCTGATTTTACAAGCAGTGAAAGACCATAGCCCACACCTCATGCCCATGGAAATGAGTAGACACTGAAATTTATTTAATAAACTCAGAAAGAACACCAGCATGGACAAGGTCTGGAGGCTTCAAACAGTGGCTTTGGTGGTGTCAGTAGAGGATAAGCATTTCACAGCTTCCTCACAAACCATCTTTTAGTACAATGGATAAAGTTGGTACATGAGCATGCCTCCGGCCTCAAGTCCTTTCTCGACTCCCTTCCTTATCTCTCCACAGTACCAAAGATACCTGTGCTCTTTCCTTCCCATGACTATTATCCGCTTATCACCCAAAGGGAAAGGTTTGCACCTTTACCTCTTCCCATAAAAGGACAATCAAACACATAATTTTCTTCAAAATTTATTTTTAAGTGATTAGTCCTCATCATTCTTACAAGTAATATTTGTGATTTAAAAGATTTGCTCCTGTCTTGAATGTGATTTTCAGACAGCAGTGTGGTGCTACAAGAAAATGCAGTGGGAAACACTGTACCGCTTACCAAATTGCAATTTTCAAGCCCTTGGTGAACCAGTGTTGAACTTTGTCACTACAGTGCCCAATAAAACCACGCCTAAAAAGGATTACTCATAGCTCAGCTAATCTCCCTATTCACCCCAGCCTAGCTGAATCACTCCTCTTTCCCCCACCAACCATTCCTACCAAAATCACCAAGCTCCCTGCACAAGGCTATTCAATGTGTTTGAATTTTCAAGCCATGTCACCTCAGATACAATGGATTTTCTTGCCTCTCCTCTTGAGAGGTGCTGGCATATTGCCCGAGTTTTTTCTCTCCCCAGACATCAGGTGTTATCTAGAGATACAGGATTCAAATCGAGAAACATCCAATTCCAAAGTGAATGTGCTGAACAAGCTCGGTGTCACTAGAACCTCCCAGCACCCCCCTATGTGTCACCTTCCCTCCGCACTAGCACCATCTCTCTGCTGATGTGGACAGTGTCAGTTCAACGAACCCCTCTCAGTCTTGCCACCAGACTGGCTTTCTGTGGACAGATCAAACAGCTGCAGCCCTGGAACTGGTTCTTGTTCAAATACCATGTTCAAATCTGATCAGGGCCTGTCCTCTGATGGGGACTGCAGAACATAACTGAGAGACCATCACTCATTTGCAAACACAAATAGTGAAGCTATTGCCTCTGCGGCTTATTTAATCATGCCTGTCAGCCCCAATGCATGTGTGCTACTTAAGGACACCTCTCCTGGGTTACATCATTGTGATGCATGTGAAAATATTGAGTAAATAGATGAGTGAGTGAAAAAATGGAAAAGTTGGCATGGAGGGTGTACAGAAAGGCCGAGTCACTGGTAACTGGACAGCCATGTGACTCCTCCAGGAATAACTTCCCATCTTGCCAAAATGATATGGAAGGCTTGGGATGAAGATTACAAGAAGCTGCCCAGCTCAGCACATTCTGGAGAAGGAAGAATGCAAGAAAAGGAGGGGAATGGAGGGAGGGACCGGTGGAAGGATGAATGAAGAGAGGGATGGATGAAGAGAGGGATGATGGATGGATTGATGGATGGATGAATTGATGGAGAGAGGGATGGATGGATTGGTGGAGAGAGGGATGGATGGAGAGAGGGATGGAAGAAAGGGAAAGGTTACCAACTACTTGAATTCTTTCTGTCAGGATACTTTGCTCTCACCCACTCTTATGAACTGCTGTGATATAGACCTGAACAGTGAGTGACAGGGAACTAGGCATCTCCATATAGTACTGTATCCCTCTCAATGATGTAAGAACAAACTGGAGGCCCAATATCAGTGCCCCTCCTGCTCAGAGCTGAGGTACAAATGCTCAAACCTTCCACAAACCCCGTAAGTGATTCTCCCTCACACACAGGACTTGATTGTCTAAGAAATTCTAATAGAAGCTTCTTGTTCCAGAGATTTCCTGATTTCATTCTCTCTCTCTCTCTCTCTCTCTCTCTCTCTCCTCTCTCTCTCTCTCTCTCTCCTGATAATTGTTTAGCTATCACTTCCTAGGATTCTGTACAATACTGTAATCCTAACTGTGCTACATCTTTAGAGAGATATATAAAATTTAATTGTTTTAATATTAGAGATTTGTCTCCAAAATTAAAATGGCATATATGGAAAATATGTACTATTCTTTTTACATAAATTCACCAAAGACCTGCATGCTTCATGATTAGTAACTTGTAGTGCTTATCCAGCCATGCAGCAAATTACTCTAGTAGAATGCAACAACAAACACTGAATTCTGCTGTAAATACAGAGTAAACACAAACATGGTCTTTACTGGCCACATACTATTGCTTAAGTAGAGGACATAGGTAAATGTCAGGGCTTCCTGTCCTGTCCTGTTGGCACTTGCCCTGCCCTATTACCAGAAGTTTGAACATCTAGTGCTGGGCTGGGGGTTTTTGAGGCTGTTACCCTTCCTCGGGTCCCTACTCCTTCTGGACCAGAGCTCTTGAGTCTGCAAGCGCTTCTGATGTCCATGAGGTTTGATAAATATTTCGCCGGAGGCTGACCAGCATTGGATGGGTTGGAGAGACTAGACCAGGATATGGAGAGAGCATCCCACAGAGGAGCAGAAGCAGAGGGTGTGGAAGGAAGGTAACAGGAAGACAATGCAGGTAATGAGCACCTTCGTGGATGCTTCATGGGTTCTATCACTACAATGGTCTCAGCCACCCTCATGCTCTTTCTGATGTGTTTTGAAGGATTCATTCATTCACCCAGACATCTTCCAGAAGCTTTCACCTGACAGGCTTAATCTCATCTCAGAATATGTAGAAATAGAGATGTTGGTAAACCAACTAGAAATGACTAAGTAGGCTTTTATAGCAGTAGATCAAACAAAATGGGATTCTTTCTATGATAGGATCAAATTCATTTCCTTCTGACACTTCTTGTTTCAAAAATAGAAGATCAGATCTATAAAACTCATCAGAGAATAGATAATAACTAGAGGCTCCTATGCTTCCACACTCATTTGATTCTAGGATCACTAACTCCTTCAGATGTTCTGTCAACAAAATCAGCAGTAGTAATGATCCCTAAAGTAGATAGATTCTCAGTGTTCTGTTGTGGCCCCAGCTCCCAGAGCTGCTGAAGCTCCTGACATTGCAACTGCTGCCTGAGTTATCTCAGATCTTTTCTCTTCTATTTTCACCAGACCCAGAGCTCCAGCTGCCATGAACCTACTGGGATTTCTGGATGCTACCTTTGCTCTGCATCTGTGTAGTAGCTGAGAGGAACAGTTTTAGATGGACCAGAAACACAAAATGCAAAGGATACTTCCCAATATGGGGTTCCCCTCAACTTCCCACTCATGCTCTGGGCACCAATGACCATCCCCAGGAGGATTAAGTATTGCCTAGATGTCCATCACGACATATTCATGCTCTTGTCAGTCCTTGGCAGCACTGAAGTCTGGCAATGGAAAAGAAGCAAGGATTTCTGTGACCTTAACAGGCTACGGAGAAATAAACCATAGGAAGCAGGAAGGCAGCTCAGCTCCACACAACTCAGTAGCCAATGTTGGCTCAAACTTCAGAAGTCTGACTCCAAGTGGGTTTTTTAGGCATATTGAAGCACACCACAATGATGAAAACTGATGATAATTATCTCAATCTCCCATTTACAGCAAACCATTCAAAAATTTCCTTGCAGAACAAAGTAAGCAAATACATTATGGTGGCAGAAACTCACTGCTGTAGTTTGAATGAAAATTATCCCTAGTCTTTGGCATTTGAGTACTTGGTCCCTGGTCAGTAGTTCTATTCTGGGAGGATTAGATGTGACACCTTGCTGTAGAAAATGTGTCAATGGGGGCAGACTTTCAGAATTAAAATCCTCCACCACTTCCAGTATTCTGTCTGTCCATCATGTTTTCGGTGAGATGGGAATGCTCACCTTATTCCTCCCACCACCATGCCTACCATCCATTGCCATGCTGTTTCTGTTACAACAAATTCTAGCCCTCTGCAACGATAAGCCAAAATAAATGTTTTCTTATATAAGTTGCTTTTGTCATGGTGTTTTATCAAAGCAACATAAAAGTAACTAATACATTCAACTCATGAATCAGAAAGCATAGTCCAGAAGCAGAGAACACATGAGGGAAGAAGAGAGGGGACAGCTCTCAAACGCCCATTCCTAGTAGTCAACCAAGCAGATCCCACTTTCTAAAGGCTTCCTAGCAACAGTACCACAAACTGGCAGTGTGGAGGATGTTTTTTAATTCAAACTACAACAGAGAAAAAATGGGAAAAACATGGTTGCAAGGACACACAGAGACAGAAACATGAGTAAACCGATAAATACAAATAAGATCAAATCCTGGGTTCTGACTTGCATATATCAACAAGGCCAGAGATTTGCCTAATGATTCTGTGCACCAAGGGCCTGATATTTGTAAATGATATGGTCCTTACACTAACCTGGGTTGCATATTGCCCTTCTCCATTTTTATGTATGGTATCAACGCAAATGATTTCCCAGGGTCTCTTAGCAGCCTGGTGTTATTCTGAGGTGTCTGTGTTCCTGACCTCTATGGAACCCAGATTTCTCTAAAATATTCTCTGAGGTAGGAAGATGCAGTGAGTTTCCTCTGGGTTTATTTTCATCTGCAACATCTTTCCTTTAAACTTTACATCACTAGAAACCCAAGCTACATGAGCCAGTTTTAAGGACCTGGTCTGCCAGATGTTGCTCGCAGCATGTAACACTCATCTTGACCTCAGAGCTGAAGTCACTGGTCTTGATAACACTAAATGTACATTGCATAACGGCTGCCATGCCTGTGGGTAATTGTCTACGGGGGAAAGAGTCAAGATTGAAGCTGAATGTTAATCAGAAAAACACAGGCGTCTAAAGAGCTATCTCAGACTGAGGTAAAATGAAGAAATATGAAGAATTTGGGGTGGGTTGATATAGCAAGGAGATTGATATATCTATTAACATATAAATATATTAAAATTTTAATGATTTTGCTTCTCAGTCATAAGCACTGTGGCCCAGGGAAGCCTAGTAGTGTCAGCAGGATGACCAACTGCTCCTGTAGCCTGGGTGTTTGTAACCGATCTTTTAAATTATTATTTAACACTTATTTATTTATTACTAAATTCACTTATAACAAACACCAACAATTTCTTATCTATTAATCCTATAAATTCTTACAACCCCTTTAACCTATCCACTAAACCTACTGATAATTATAACAACTACTTTCATAACCTTTTAGAATGATACAGTCTCTGGGGCAGGTCCTCAGTCGTCAGGAACACAGTCTTTGTTGTAGATTCTTTAACGCACTTAGCAGTCCTTTTTCTGGATCTCTCAGATGTAGGTTCATCAGGGTAAGTTGGTTAATGCAGTCTCACCTCAAATAAGGCTTCGCTTTCTTCTCTGTGGGAGACCCCAGCCGTCTGCAGGCCAACTTACTTCTTTTGAATCAGGAACTCAGCTGCTCTGCCTCAGTCCTTAAAGCCAGGCACAGTTTCCCCTAGGCCACTGATCGGACAGATCAAACCCCTCCAGGCAAAAGCTGAGCCACAGGGTCCAGTCCTTGGCCTTTTGGTGTCTTGCTCAGGCTTTCTTTGCTCACCGGCTTTATTCTGCTTCAGGGAGAGAGCTGGCCATCAATGGCCAGCCCTTTTTTCAGCAGGACTCTTGGAGCTCTCTAGCATCAGGGGCCTCTTCTTCTTTTTGGGCTCCATGCACTGTCCTTAAATAGGAGGAACTCTGTTTCAGCTTAATTTGGGCTCCGCCCACTTAGCAGCTGAAAACAATGTCAGGCCAGATACTTTGTTTCTTCAAATCCATTAAGTCTTTCCTGTTTTCCTGACTTCAACCTTGTTTTTCAGTCTATTGAGTCTTTCCTGTTTTTGCTGAC
This sequence comes from Lophiomys imhausi, assembly GCA_907164525.1. Taxonomy (NCBI): domain Eukaryota; kingdom Metazoa; phylum Chordata; class Mammalia; order Rodentia; family Muridae; genus Lophiomys; species Lophiomys imhausi. Next base: position 1,090,216 of record CAJQZJ010000522.1, on the reverse strand, counting down.
TCATGCTGATAATGCTCTTCATGCCCCGAATTAAGAGACAGTATCAGAAACTCCTAGATATTTTCTAAATCTAATTTATCTTACCCCTACAGGTGTTAGCTTAGATGGGTGAGGTTTACCCCTACAATTCCCTGGAAGTCACAGATGCAATTTGCACTTCTCAACCAGATGCACTGTGTCCTAGGACATATAGTTCCTTTTAATTGTCCTGGTCAGATTTTTTTCTCTTGGACAGGAACAGGCCTAAAGATGGGATAAGTTCTTTGTTTATGAATCTCTCATACCCAGCTCAGTATACACCATTAGCTCACTATGAGTTCTTTGAAAAGTTGAATGGTTTGAATGAGCGAAAGCCAAGAATAATAGAGTTACAGAAAGACAGTAAAACAGGTATTTTAATAGCTTAAGGCTTTTTTCTTTATCTTTTCTCTCTCCAAAGTACTTGATACCCCTGCTGTCAAGATTCAGAAGGCTGGGGAGCTAATAAAGAAGGCTGCCCATTAAATAGTGTTTGCTACCTCCATTTCATCCACCTCTACCTACTTCCCATCTGCAAAGTAAAATAGGAAAAACTCACAGATTTCATCAGCCTTTATTGGAAACAGGATCTCTTAACTTGACATTTCTTTTACCTGTCTTCCAGGAACCAGTAACATGTGAGTTCACAGCCACAGCCTTGAAGTAGAAGAAAATATTTATTTTGAAACAAGTGCTATCACATACCATCATTTTCATTTTTACTTCACGCAGCATCTAAACTTCACTTACATATCCTGAAGTAAAACCAATACAAACTAAAGCTATCACTAATATTTCTCAAAGTACTCACCCCAATATCCTGCCTGGTTTACAGCTACATTCTCTTCTTCCTGATCTTTACCTCTAGAGAAATGCCACTTCTTCAGCACTGGACAATGTTTCTGCCTGAGCAACTCCAGACTGTCCTATCCCATTAGGCATAGCGTCAGAGCTTCAGCTTCTGTCACTGCTTGCAAGGGTCAGGGGCCTGGGTACCACAGAAACTGTGTTAGATGACCCAGGAAAGCAAATGGATGATTGTTTCCTTACTCCATCATCTTTACACTTCCTGGGCTGAGAAGGTGTAGACAAAGGGCAATGGCAATGATTGTAGGAGTGAGAGAGTCCCTCAAAGCATTAGTTTAACCTAAAGCATTATGCATGTACATGCGTCTAATCTATTGTTGTATTATTAAACCCTATGTATGTATCAGTAAATGTCTAATATCCAGGCCACACTATGGCTTGACCTTAGTAATATTATCTTGAGTCTGATTTTATAAAGTCTCTCACTCAGCAAGCTCTTGTTGTTTCCTAGGCACCCTATTCCTGTGCTGTTTGCCCCCAGTTATCTCTGTCAAATGTCCTTGCATTCTTTCAGCTGTCCTATTTACTTTCTCCCAACCACTCTGCAGCTGCCAATCCAATAACAAAGGAGCCTGAGTCAAGTGGAGACCTCCTAGAGATAAGACCTTCCTGAAACTGTTATGCACAGAGAATTACCAAGTGGTATACATGCCTGCCCTTCTAACTCCTATCCACATATTCAAGAAAAATAATGTCTTAAGAAAATAAAAGAATTTTAGTGACAAATTGAAGGGAGATACAGTAGGTATTGAAGCTAAAGCACTTTGGCAAGTCATCCCCTCCCAGAGATTTCTTTTTCCTTCTTCCCCACAAAATACAGGTGAGTAGCACACAGACATCCTTTTCCTTATACAACTAAATTCTTCTCCTCTACTTTTCAAACTTCTAAGATGCTTCTATTCTTAGAAGACTTCTCTGACCTCCAAAAAAATCACCTTGTGTCCCGCCCCCAACCCAGTAACCTCCCAGTTCATGCTTCTAGGTAACTTTGCAGCACCTATGTGTGGTCATTATGACACTGATGTCACTTTCCATGAACTGCTTCTTGTTAGTCTTGTTCTCTATGGCCTGGAATCATAGAACTTATTATTCTTAACTGATACTGCAGAAAGCAGAGAATCTACAAGATGCTTTCTGAGGAGGGTATTGATATGAGTGTTCAAGAACAATTGCAAGCTATGTCTAGGGTCTAAATACCGGACACCACAGGTATTGAGTTTCCAAATTTATACTAGGGGCCACTGCTGAAATTCTAACAGCCCTACCCTTGAAATAGATATCTATATTCAATAAGCCTGTGTGGCAAGATCAGTGACTCATAACAAAAGAAAAATTACAGGCATTAGAACAATTAGTACAAGAACAGTTGGATTCATCATATAGAACAGTCTAACAGCCCATGAAATTCTTCCATGTTTGTAGTTAAAAATAAATCAGGGAAATGGAGAATGGTAACAGATTTAATAGCTGTGAATAGATTAATTCAACTAATGAGTCCTTTGTAGCCTGGTATTCCTTTACCTTCTTTACTACCAAAATCATGGCCTATTATAGTAATTGATTTAAAAGATTGTTTTTTTCACAATTCCATTGAATAAAACTGATAGGGAAAGATTTGCTTTTACTGTACCTACTTTTAATAACAGTAGACCAATCAATAGGTATCATTGGAATGTACCTCCACAGGGAATGTTGAATAGTCCAACTCTATGTCAACATTTTGTACAACAACCATTAGAAATAATTCATAAGCAATTTCCTCAATCTATTATTTATCATTATATGAATGATACTTTGTTGGCTGATTCTGATGTAGTACTTTAGAGAACTTATTTAAGGAAACACAGAAAATTCTGCCACTTTGGGAGTTACAAATTGTTCCTGAAAAAATACAATGAGGAGATTCAATTAGCTAGTTGGGCTATAAGATAAGTCAACAAATAACAAGACCACAAAAGGTAGAGATACATTGAGATCAATTGAAAACTCTTAATGATTTTCAAAAATTGATGGGAAATATTAACTGGCTGAGACCTACACTTGGATTAAGTACTTATGAATTAGGTAATTTGTTTCAGACTTTACAAGGGGACTCAAATCTGAACAGTCCAAGTTGTTTAAATGCTGAGGTAGAAAAGGAGTTAATTTTGGGAGAGCAAAGATTGCAAGATGCATACATAGACTGTTTTGATCCTAAGCTTGATTGTATTTTAGTCATTTTACCATCAACTCATTCTCCAACAGGACTCATTATGCAATGGGAAGATAGTACTATTGAATGGATTATCTTACAACATAAACAAAGTAAAAAATTAAAGACATACATAGAAAAGATAACTGAATTAATTGTAAAAGGTAGAATAAAACTACATCAATTGTCAGGAATGGACCTGGCCAAAATAGTAGTGCCTCTTACTAATTCTGAGATTATATCATTGTAGGTAATCAATGAAGATTGGTAAAGAGCTTGTAGTAACTACTTGAGAGAAATTAATAACAAATTTCCAAAGACCAAATGTAAAAATTTAGAAAAAGAACTAATTGGATTCTCCCTCATATAGTAAACCTATTCCTGGTGCACCAACCTTTTATACTGATGCAAACAAACAGGGAGTGGCAGGTTATAAGACAGATAAAATCAGAAAGTTAATCAAAAACCGATATACCTCAGTTCAAAAAGCAGAACTGTATGCAATCCTTATGGTGTTATTAGATTTTTCTGAACCTCTTAACATAATTATTGATTCTCTATATGCAGAAAGAGTTGTGTTGCATATAGAAACTTCTGAATTTATTCCTGATAACTCAGAATTGACTTCTTTATTTATATAATTTCAACAGGTCATCAGAAGTAGAAATAACCCATTCATTATATGTAACTCATATTTGGTCTCATACAGGTTTGCCAGATCCATTGGCAGAAGGAAATGAGGAGATTGACCAATTACTAATAGGAAATGTGTTAGAAGCCTCAAATTTTCATGAGAAACATCATGTTAACAGCTCAGGTTTAAAGAGAAAATTCTCTATCACTTTGCAACAAGCCAAAGAAATAATAATAATAAATGGCTTACACGTTCTTTCTATAACCAAACTCCGTTACCTGCTGATAGTAACCCCAGAGGTACTAAAATGAATGAAATTTGGCAAAATTAATGTGTTTCATTTTACAGAATTTGGAAAACAAAGGTACAAACACCATACCTGTGATACATACTCAGGGTTTCAATGGATAACTGCCCTAAGTTCTGAAAAAGCTGATTGTGTTATTACACATTTATTAGAAATAATAGCATTTATGGGTATATCTGCACAAATTAAGACTGATAATGCTCCTGCATGTGTATCTATTAAAATGAAGTAATTCTTTGCATATTATAATATAAAGCATGCTACTGGTATACTACCACACAATATTACAGGATAAGCAATTGTAGAAAGAGCTAATTGTACCTTGAAAGACCTGCTTATTAAATAAAAGGGGGAATTAAGGAATCCAGTGATAAATTACATAATGCTTTACTAACATTGAATTTTTTGAATGTTGATGAAAAAGTTACCACTGCAGCTGAAAGACATGGGTTATAGAAAAAACAGAGGAATTAAATCAACCAATATACTATAAGGATATTTTGGCTTTAGAGTGGAAACCTGAAATAGTTTTAAGATGAGGATGGGTTAGCATATGTATCCAGAGGGAATGAAAAGATGTGGTTACCAACAAAACTTATAAGGATTAGATCTGACCAGAGAGAACCTATCAGTTGAGACCTGAATGTCTTCACATGATAAAAGTATTTTATTAACTGTCTGATGTTCATAATATTCCATTCCTTCTTAATATTCCATTCTTCACATGGAGTTTATGCTGCAAATAGACTTACAGTGTTGATATATGCCTTTCTCCTGATCAAACATAAAGGAAATATTTATTTTCAGAGACAAAGACTGAATGATGATAATGACAAAACAAGTAGGTCAAGTGATTCAGCCTAACAGACTTCTTCAATTACTAATTTTTCAAAAATATGTATGCAAATCAATTTAAAAGGGATAGCCCAAAATGATCGATCATTCAGAGTCTGGACAACAAAAGCTATAGCCAGCCATCCTGGGAATTGGCTAATATCTCAATTTTTGAAGGGTACCCAAAAAATATTTTCACCTCCATTTCCAAGAGGTGGGATGAAAATTTTGGTGTTGTTGCATGTTATGTTATGTGTTGTGATTGTTTGTTGTCATCTAGGATGAATGGATGTTATGAATGGATATAAGAATAGATTGGTACTGGGCAAGGAAAAGAGGTAGATTTAGGTGTCTCTTTCTTTCTTTTCTTTCTCTCTATATTATTAAAAATAATTAAGAATATTTTATTTATATTTATAGGAATTTAAGATTATTTGAAATATAAAATTATTTTATACATATTGATGAAATTTAAGGTTATTTTGTATATAATATTTTGTATTATTGCTAGAAATTTAAAATTGTTGTTTATATCTTGATTACTGTATTTTGATTGTCAAAAAATATAACTATTACTATCTATATATTGATAGAAATGTATATTTATTTTGTTTATGTATTGTACATAAGCAATTCATTTATATTGTATATGTAATTCTCATAATTATTCTTATTATAGATATATATTAATATTAGAGAAAAACTAGTTATTTGATAGAAAGAGGGATATGTGGTAGAAGTTAGGTCTCTTTAGTGAAATTAGTAGGCAGTTCAGATTAACATCTGGCAGCACCCAAGGAGGAGCTTGGTGTCCCTTTGGTTTGCTGATATGGACAAAAAGCCAGTTGTGGCCACCCTGTTGAAGGGGCATGGCTAAGAAACCTCACAAGCCACGCAGATGACATCATTTGCCATGAGAAACAGCAGGACTGTTGGACATCAAGAGAAATATTGTGGACCCTGGAGACTGCCAAGTATCAGGAGATAATACGATATATAAGCCAGAGAATCCACCAGTCTCTTTTCTTCTTCCTGCACTCACCAAATGAGAAGTCACGCTGAAGAAGAGCAGAGCAAGGTACACCATTAACTGAGCATAAAGCTGCTGAGAGAGAGTCCTTTAAGGGCTTCTGTTTTGGGACCCAGAGCACTGGAAAATTGAGTGAGGCAAGTGGAGTTAAAAAGCTGCTTGGAGAGGTTTTAGGCCTTGAGACTTGCCCAGGACCAAAGAAACCTTGGAGAAGAGTCTAAGCTGATTGAAAAAGCCACCCGCACTTTGTCCGTTGGAATAAACTGACTTTATAAACAGGCCATAATTTGGAGTTAGAAATAAATTGGCGTTTCGAACTAACAAAGTAAGGCCCAATGGACTTTAAGTTTAAAAGATATTATCTGATGAGACTGCCATAAACCAAGTCACCTTGCACGGACCCACACTAAGAATAGTAGTATCCTTTTAAGAAAGTTAAAATAGTGTTAAGTGTTTTTAGATAGATATTAGACTATGCTTAGGTGTTAGGGTATTCTTATATAGATTATATATTTTTAGATTATAATTTAGGATATATGGTTTAGATATTTTATAGAAATTTGATAAGTATTAATAAATATAAGTGTTGATAAAAATATTCTGTTACAACACGTTCTTGCTATAAAGATCTTCTTAGAGCATTATAAATGTCTTTGGTTTGATACATTAAAATAAAAAGTGAGTGCTTTTGTTTCACTCTGTTTTCTGTCCCTGTGCTGTGTTGACTGAAGCATCGTATCTCAGGAAATTTCAAACAGAAAAAAAGGTCAGCTGTTATTAAAAGGTCAACATAGGCTTTAGCTAGCACCCCACTATCAGAACAAAATTCTAGTCGAAGTTTCCCTTACATGCTACATCCATCTGAAAATTTCTCAGAGAGTACAATGAAAATGTGGAAAGTTTATCAAATAGCACAGTTCATCACAGGAGGAAATAAGAATCTATACAAGAACCTTATGGCAAAAATCTGCAAATTGGCATTAAAAATAAGTGGCTTTCAAGCTTCCCTCTCTTTTGTGTACCTTTAGAACGTCACAGCAGCTTGTATGAGATACAACTGTTATGAGGATGGGAGGGACTGGATTGTAAGAAAAGGGAGTTTATTTTTGTGTTGTTTACTCATCCTAGATTTCTGGGAAGAATATTCAAAATATAACCCAAGGACCTGAACCTGAGATCCTGTTCTGCTCATTCTTGTAGTACCAATTAGAATGATTAAGTCATAAATTCCTCCAAAAGTTATCCAGTTAGATGAGTCTCTGTATTTCCCCAATGTGTTGAAACCATATAGAGCAAAGCTTCCTCAGGAAGAGACTCCTGAGGATGATCCTTTATAATCTCGGGGAACTGAGACACTCAGTGCTTTGCCCACGTCACCACAGGATGGATGCTCTGTAGATCACTTGATCTTATGAGGAAAAGGAAGTAAGAGACAAGACAAGTTCACCAAGAGGTGAGATTAATGATATCCATCTTTAGGTATCTCAGGAAGCTTCCAGATAGGTAATCGGGGAGAGAGCTGGGGAGAGAATTCAGTCCTATGCTCCATGAAGAGAGGTGAGGCTATGCACTGAAAGTCTCTGAAAATATACTAAAGGTATACTGAAAGTATACTTTAGTCCTTTGAAACTTGCTCAAAAGTGTGATATATATTCTTGTTCAATTGTTGCTACCTACTCCCATCTCCTCCTGATGCCTATTACTCATAGCTGAAATCCATAGGCAAAATGACTTTGTGCTTGCTGCTGTTGGGACAAAGCTTGCTTCTAATGACCATATATATGCGACATCTTATATACCATATATAAGAGACATTTTTGTAGAGAAATCTAGGTTCCAATATCCTTTTCTTTTTGCATACCCTATAACACTTAGAATCTCTTTAACCATCTCTGTGTAATTAATCATTCTGTAGTTGTTCAGTTGCCAAATAATTCAATCAATCAAAATAGTGTATCACTGTGCTTAACTGCTGTTTCCTTATTGCTGATTGGGTTGATTGGCCTATAGACATTGCTAAGAAAAGAAAGAGCAATCCTACAGACCAAAAAACAAAAACAAACAAGCAAACAAAAAACCTAAGAGCTAATGCTATGATGTTCTTCCATCGAATATAAACATTTCACACATTTCACAGACCAACAACAACATACAGGCAGGGTATTCCCTCTGGCCTTGAGGAAACAAATCACAAACCAGATCGTTCAGAAGGCCAACAAAGATAAGAGCATAGTCTAAACCACACACCACTACACATCTAATTGCTCAGCTAATGTGAGAGAACACCGTCCCTTTAGCATTTAGAGCTTTAGCTGCCTCGTAGCTCTAGGTAGATTTTTAAAATCTGGATGAAGAAAAAGTAACGAGGAAGATTTAAACATTTTCTGGTTGAAAGTGACAAAGATTGCAAATTCCATTTTTAAATAGCATGTGCTTTTTGACAGCACACCTGAGTGTATTAGTTACTTTTCTATTGTGGGACCAAAACACTAGAGAGGGAGTTTATTTTGGCTTACTATTCCAGAGGAATACAAGGTCACAAGGCACAGCATGCATAGCACTGAGCAGCAGTCATGGCAACAGGAGCAGAACGTGTAGTCCATCAAAACTTCAACTGCCCAAATTATATAACTCAAGCTGAACTAGTAAAACAATCATTTCTCTCATTTAAAAATGATTTTCTTTTGTGTATAAGAGTTTTGCATGAAGTGGACACCACTTCATGCCTGGTGGCTGTGGAGATAAGAGCACATTTGATCCCCTAGAACAGGAGATAAGACACTTGTGAGCTGTCATGTGAGCACTAAGAAACAATTCTAGGTCCTCCATGAGAGCACTAATTGCTCCAAACTACTGAGCCAGTTCTCCAGTCCCACAACAATTATGTCTTGATGTCCTCAGAGACTCTAATCTTTCCATTATGACGACAAGCTAATAAACATGACTTTATTCTACTACCTGGTGTTCCTGGTGCTATTTGGGTGGAAAATATAAGAATTTTCCCTAGAAGTCTATTAATGAAAAATTTGGAATGATTATTTGAAGCAGAAGGAATTTCATTGAGGTACTAGTGGCAGTCATTAGGAAGGGGAGGGAATGCAGGGAAAGTATTGGAGATTTCCAGTCAAGAGAGAGGTGATAATTCCAACTGAGGTCACAGACTAGGGGATACCATATGCCTTTCAGAAGGTCTAGAATCTGGACCTTCTAAAGGAATTTACCTTCATTAGACTAGCTTCCTGTCCATCTCATATTCTCTTGGCCTCCACAATGAGCATAACATAGTAGAGTGAAATTTTTTTTAACAGGTTGTGTCCCTTGTCAGCTTCACTACTGATTGTGATATGAGAAAGTACCTTACTGAGTACCTTAGTTACTTTTCTGTTGTGGGACCAAAACACTAGAGACGGAGTTTATTTTGGCTTACTATTCCAGAGGAATACAAGGTCACCAGGCACAGCATGCATAGCAGTGAGCAGCAGTCATGGCAGCAGGACCAGAAAGTGTAGTTCTCACATGTTCAAAGATCAAAGAAGAGTGAGCAAATTAGAAGTAGGCCATGCTTTTTACTCTCAAAGTTCACTTCCAATGATGTGTCTTCCAGCAAGCCTGCACCTTCTAATCATCCCCAAACAACACTACAAAGTGGGGACAAAGTGTTCAAATGCCTGAGACAATGGAGATATTTCTCATTCAAACTACCACACCGGGTGACAAATGATCTCTTCCAATATAGTAACAATCTATAGGATGCTATTAGAAAGAAAAGGACACTCCAGCGTTGTAAAGGATCTAAGCTTTGAAAATATCCTTGGAGCAATAAGTCCCTGAAGTCAGAAGAAAATAACAAAGGAAAGCCACTCAATCCTTCCACCTTCTTCCATCAATGCCACATCAATTAAAACCAAATGTAATTCATTGTTCTCTGGCATTGTCAATAGGAAGTATGGAATACACATAATTTAAATAGAATAAAGTATATCATTATAAGATACTTCATTTCCAAAACCCAGAAACTAAAATATGTAGAGAACAAACATACATTCACCCAAAAATGTTTCATTTAAAAATCATCACTTAAATGGATGCAACTGAAAATTATTATTTTAAATGAAATAAAGTCCCAGAAAGACAAATATGCTTTCTTTCTTTGGTAGATCCTAGATTTTATATATTACATATGCACATTGTGTGTGTTTGTGTGTGTGTGTGTATATACGTGTGTGTGTGTGTGTGTGTGTGTGTGTGTGTGTGTGTGTGTGTGTG
>CAJQZJ010000522.1:1068079-1080059 GCA_907164525.1 Lophiomys imhausi | reverse complement strand
GTGTGTGTGTGTGTGTGTGTGTGTGTGTGTGTGTGTGTGTGTGTGTGGCTAATGAAAGTAGAAGCAAATTTGTATAGGAGACAAAGCAGACTAAAAGAAGAGAATAAGGAAAAAGAAAGGGAAGGAAAAAGGTATGAAGTGAAATATGGTTCATCACATAATATATTTATATGAAAATGTTCCTTCAAAATCAGTGTACAATAGATAAATACCAATTTTAAACTATCATTTAGTTTAAATACAACCACTGTTCTGCTATAATTATGGTAATACGGGAAGCGAATAGCAAAATAGTTATGATAGTAGATTAATTCAAAGAGAAACTCATCTCTCACAGTATAATGAGATCCAGTAGAAAAAGAGGATTCACAGTTCATAAAAATCATTCTACACAGACAGGCAGCACTCGTTACTGCCTGCCGTACAAAGAGTCACTGAGCAAAGTAGCCTCTGTCATCGTAAGATCATCGGTAAAACCCACCACCAGCTGCTTGTTGTTTGTTGATGTTCCTTCAGAGAAAGGATGGAGTGGGGAGGTTCTTGATCCCCCATCCAAAGCTCCAGGTGCTCCCATCAACCATTTCTGTGCAATTCTGCCCTAACTACCCAAGACCCAGGAGTCTTGGGAGGTGCTAAGGTATAGGATAGAGTGGCTAACTGGGAAGAACTCCATCTAGGTAGCTCTGGAGAACACATCATCCATGTTGAGCAAAGACTTTCTGATGCAGTTGTCTTTCACACTCCTGTAAGCAATTCCTTATCCATGCTTTATAAGTAAGCCAATCAACTCATTGGTTTACCATGTTGCACATTAATTGAATCATACTTTGCCTTGTTTGGAACTTACGAGGAAAGTGTAGATGCCTTCTACATCTCCCCATGGAAGGGATTCTCAAAACACTGCCTAATCCATTGCAGTGTACTAAACAAATGTTTTTTCTGTTAAAAAAAATTATATACTCCACAAAATTTGAAAACTAAGAAAAATGCAAAATATTCTTTATAGATTCCACCTACCAATGTTAAATCAAGATCAGATTAACAAATTAAACAGCATATATAACTCCTAAGGAAATAGAAACAGTCATTAAAAGTCTCCCAACCAAAAAAAACCCAGGGCCAGATGGTTTCAGCACAGAATTCTACCAGACCTTCAAAGAAGAGCTAATACCAATACTCTTCAAACTCTTCCACAAAACAGAAGCAGAAGGAACACTGCCAAACTCATTCTATGAGGCCACAGTCACCTTGATACCTAAACCACACAAAGACCCAAAAAAGAAATAGAATTTCACACCAATTTCCCTCATGAACTATCACAAAATACTCAATAAAATACTTGCAAACTGAATCCAAAATATCATAAACCATGATCAAGAAAGCTTCATTCCAGGAAGACAAGGGTGGTTCAGCATACGAAAATCCATTAACGTAATTCACCATATAAACAAGCTGAAAGAAAAAATCACATGATCATCTCATTAGATGCTGAAAAAGCATTTGACAAAATCCAACACCACTTCATGCTAAAACTCCTGGAGAGAACCAGCACACAAGGACTGTACCTAGAAATAATAAAAGCAATATACAGCAAGCCAGTAGCCAACATCAAATTAATTGGCAAGAAACTTAAAGCATTTCCCCTAAAATCAGAATGCTCACTCTACCCATAACTCGTCAACATAGTACTTGAAGTTCTAACAAATCAAGGGGATACGAATTGGAAATGAAGAAGTCTAATTATCCCTATTTGCAGATGATACGATATTATACATAAGTGACCCCAAAAATTCCACTAGAGAAGTGCTAGAATTGAAAAACACCTTCAGCAAGGTGGCTGGATACAAAATTAATTCAAAAAATCAGTAGCCCTTCTTTATACACAAGATAAATGGGCCAGGAAAGAAATCAGGGAAACAACACCCTTCACAATAGCCACAAACAATAAAAATTACCCGGGGGTAACTCTAACCAAGCAAGTGAAAGACCTGTATGACAAGAACTTCAAGTCCTTGATGAAAGAAATTGAAGAAGATATCAGGAGATGGAAAGATCTCCCATGCTCGTGGATACGTAGGATCAACATAATAATAATGGCCATCCTTCCAAAATCTATATACAGAGTCAATGCAATTCTTATCAAAATACCAATGCAATTCTTTACAGACCTTGAAAGAACAATTCTCAACTCCAGATGGAATAACAAAAAACCCAGAACAGCTAAATCAATCCCGTACAATTAAAAAATCATCTGAAGGTATCATCATCCCTGATTTCAAGTTATACTACTGGGCAATAGTAATAAAAACAGCATGGTACTGGTATAAAAATAGACCAGTTGATCAGTGGAATCGAACTGAAGACCCAGAAATAAGCCCACACACATATGGTTACTTAATTTTTGACAAAGAAGCCAAAACCATACAGTGGAAAAAGACAGCATCTTCAACAAATGGTGCTGGTCTAACTGGATGTCGACATGTAAAAGACTGCAAATTTATCCATACTTATCACCTTGCACAAAACTTAAGTCCAAGTGGATCAAATACTTTAACATAAAGCCCGACACATTAAATCTAATAGAAGAGAAAGTGGGGAAAAGCCTCGAACTCATTGGCACGGGTGACAGCTTCCTGAACAGAACACCAAGAGCTCGGCTCTAAGACCAACAATCAATAAATGGGACCTCATGAAACTGAAAAGCTTCTGTAAGACAAAGGAAACTGTCATTCGAACAAAACGACAACTTGCAGACTGGGAAAAGATCTTTACCAATCCCACATCCGACAGAGGGTTAATATCCATAATTTATAAAGAACTCAAGAAATTAAACATCATGAAACCAAATAATCCAGTCAAAAATGGGGAACAGAGCTAAACTGAGATTTCAGAAAGGAGGATTCTCTTATGACCCAGAGACACATGAAATGCTCAACCTCCTTAGTCATCAGAGAAATGCAACTCAAGACAACCCTAAGAGTCCACCTCACACCTGTCAGAATGGCTAAGATCAAAAACTCAAATGACAGCACATGCTGGCGAGGTTGTGGAGAAAGGGGAACACTCCTCCATTGCTGGTGGGAGTGCAAACTTGTACAACCACTATGGAAATTAGTGTGGCGATGTCTTAGAATATTTGGATAGCTTTACCTCAAGACCTAGCCATTCCACTCCTGGGTATACATCCAAATGATTCCTCACCAAACCAGAAGGACATCTCTTCAACTATGTTCACAGCAGCTTTATTTGTAATAGCTAGAAACTGGAAACAACCCAGATGTCCCTCAACCGACAAATGGGTAAAAAAGCTCTGGTACATTTACACAATGGAATACTACTCAGCCATCAGAAACAAGGCAATCATGCAATTTGCTGCCAAATGGATGGAACTAGAAAAGCTCATCCTGAGTGAGCTAATCCAAACCCAGAAAGATGCACATAACATCTACTCACTTATAACTGGATTTTAGCCATACAGTACAGGGTAACTATTCTACAACCAACAGACTGAAAAGAACAGGAACATACACTTTATTACTTATTAGTGGGACATTTTGCCCTAGTGGAGCTGCCATTTAGGTTCCCAGTGCAAGAGGAAGCTCTTAGCCCTCATATGGCTTCTGAACTGAAGGGGGTTGTTATGTAGGGCACCCTACACTGGAGAATTAGGATAGGTGGGAGAAGGGGGAGAGGGTGGGAGAGTGGGAGGGTAGGCCTGGGAGGGGTGGAGGTAGAGGACTGTGTTAGAGATGTAGCTTGAAGTAATAAACAAACATTAAAAAATCGCATAAACTTTAGAAGTTACCAGGATAATTTCATTAATGGTGATGCACACAGTACACCCCCATGTCATCAACCTAGCTATTAGCAGCACATTAAAAAGTCATTACCACTTATCAATCATCTTTAATATTCCATGTTTCAAGACCATTTTTTTTGTCTAGTACTCATACCAGTTATTCCCCAGAAAGGTAAATATGGACAAACTCCTTGACCACATTACATTGGGGTATTGTGATGTTAATAGTAGGGGGCTTCACAACTTTGCCTGTCATCCATATTCTACCTGAACTTTAGTTCTGCCTTACACAGGGCCTGGAGACTCACCCTCTGCCCATTAACTAATGTATCCCATTCCAATGGCCGAGTGGTCTGAGGACCAACACTCTTAAGAATCAGAAGCCAATCACAGCTGAACAAATCATCCATAAATATTTTTGGAGACGTTTGCATCACACAAAAAAACCCTCCCACGGAGCTATACATATATGCTTACTTCTCTGAATCTACAGTTAAATTCCAAGTGGTCAAGGGCAGGACATGTATTCTATGCGTCTCTACATTCACAATGTCCAGCAAAAACACAAGGGACAGACAGGTTAAAGCAAGTGAGATGAATGAATGAAAGAAGAAATGGCAGATCTTTGGTACATAAGGGAAGCAGTGAGAGAGATTGCTTAATTCCCTCTTGTGAGGAATCGGAAACATGAGCAAGATGCTGGGAATGTTGGTTACTGTCACCTCCCCTGGTTGTGAAAGCAGTAGCCTGTTTAGGGTGTGTGTCACAAGCCTGACAAGAATAAAAGGGCTGCTGCCCTGGACCATTCATCCACCACCTCTCAACACAACCTTCTCCTCCTCCTGCCTTGGCTGTATCTGGTGAGTACCTAAGCAGGGACAGGGCCTCATTTAGGAGGCTGCAGAAATGACAAGCCAGACTTGACTGGGGGAAAGAAGCTGAGGTATCTCATGTGGAGACCGCAGGAAGAGGACCTGCGGTCAAGGGACAGGGAAGAGACCACAGACAGGAACTTTTGTGGTGCATTGCACCTGGATCTCAGCATTACCTCCACTCTCCTTAGAGATCTGCCTCAGCCCAGAGAACTCTCCAAGAGCCAAATTCCCATTACCTGTATTTGTTTCATTTGACCAGAGAGCTACTTAGAAGTATCAACATCCCTTCCTGCAAGAGAGCCATTTAAATGGAAGACAATGTCTTGCAGATCATGGAGATCAGTTTCCCTCTCCCTTTGCAAAGATGAGAGCTCAGGAAGCAGAGGGTCTTGGAAGCAGGACTTTGTAAAACCATTCCCACAGGACACACAGGACTAAAGACTCTTTGCTTATTATCCAGGCAGACTGACTCCTACAAGCCACAGGGTGTCAGGATTCCTTTTTCTTATTGTTCTGAGTATATTACTAGGGATACATGCTGACCTATCTGATGGTCTTGAAGATGCTTTCTAGAGATGGATGTGTGCCTGAATGCTCATGGTTATTATTTTCATAGAGATCTTAGCTTGGGAAGCAGACAGGTCATGGAAGGAATGTGTTTGACAGACTAAGTCAGTAGACACTCACTGGACACTTCGTTACGTGTTTCTATGATACTCTTCTAGGTCAAATTTCCGCGGAGATGTCCTGCCAGCAGACCCAGAAGCAGTGCCAGCCTCCCCCCAAGTGCCCCTCCCCCAAGTGCTCCCCAAAGAGCACAGCACGGTGTCTGCCTGCAGCCTCCTCCTGCTGTGCTACGAGCTCTGGGGGCTGCAGTGTCCCCAGCTCTGAGGGAGGCTGCTGCCTGAGCCACCACAGGCGCAGGTCCCACAGGTGCAGGCACAGGAGCTCCAGTTCCTGTGACCGTGGCAGTGGTCAGCAGTCTGGGGGCTCAGGCTGTGGCCACAGCTCTGGGGGGTGCTGCTGACCTGGAATGTGTGGTCAGGAAAGTAAACGCTATTGAAAAATGAGTCTAAGAACCTTCCCCAATGTTCAGCCCTCTTTCCCAGTTTCCCTATCCCCTCTAAGTTCTGAGATGTTTCCTAAGAAAGCTCAGATCTCTCCTGGCTCTTGGACCATTCAGTATGTTCACAGAGCGTGCGCCCTGTTATCTTGAGAGCTTGGGATAACTGCTTGGATGGTTATCACCCTGTACTTGATCCTGTGGAAAGTAAAGAACTTGTTTCTCAACACCACTGTGTCTTTGCTGTCTAACTCTGCGGGGTCTCTTCCCCTCTGCCCCTCCAGCCAGTCTAGCATGTGGAACAGATGCTGCCACCAGAGAGGAACAGCATGGTTGGGGTGGTGGCTTTTACATAAGGAAGAGGAGAGGCCACTGGCTTTCATTCCATGTCTGTGGGAGACCTGACTACCCTGTAATTGTGTGGAAAGTGCTCTGACTGGTGTTCAGATTCTGTTAGAAGGCAAAGACTAATATTAGAATAGGTGTCTCTTGATCCCCAACAAAGAAACAGGAAATGGAGACTCAAAGGAAGCAAAAACATGCCGACAGGTAGTTAAGAGTAAAGGAAGTAAAAGAAGAAAATAAAGAAAAAAAGTAAAGGAAGGCTGCAACATGCCTGTAATAATATCTGTAATAACAATAATGGCTGTAAATAATAATAATAACAATAATAATAATAGTTTCTCCAATAATATCTGAAGGACACCCCTGAGAGCTAATGCTGAAGAGGTTATAAATGTTGGCGGAAAGCAGAGGTAAAGTTTTGATTAAAAATGTATCGTGTACAAGAGGTTTGGAAAATTTAAAAATAGAAAAGATCCCGGCTATATAAATGAATGCTATCTTTACATCAATATTTACTTAGCATTTGGAGTAAATAAAAATTAGAAACACTAAGGACACAAAAGAATTATCCTGATTATGTGATGTAATTCCCCAATTACTCTATGAAACAATGCTTTGAAGTGGGCACCCCTATTGTGTCAAATATGGCAATGTTATCATCACAGTTTGTCATAATTCACCAAAATGTTAAAGCAGCCTGAGAACAACTACCATGCTTTTTTGGTTTACTTCAAACCAAGGAAAAGAAGTCTGTCTAAATTACTTTCCAAACTGTGGAAATGATGGATTCATTAGGGCCCCACCAGGGAAGGAAGGCACTAACCAGACTTTACATAAAAACACAGTCAATTGACAACACTGCTTCATCTCATACCTAAACCATCACTTTTGTTGTGAGCCCAAAGTGGCATTTTACACTGACTGGAAGTGGCTGATATGAAGGTAACGCAATATGATAATTCAATGGCCAGGATATGCCTTAAAATAAATCTAAGAAGCCAAAAATACTCCTAGAACTCCTCTTCACTGAATGGAAAGTGAAAACTCAAAATGTTCTTAGTGAGGCCATTCTCACAGCATCTGTACTCACACTACTGAAAAGTAGAAGCCTTCAAAATACTATGTCAAGCTCTGCATTGGAGTCTCACTCCAATCCATAGTAATATACTTAATATTTAGAAGACAAAAACCACGTATTCATAATAAAAAAATTAAGTTGTAATGTTGACTACAGTTTATGGTTAGGTTAAATTACTAATTTGCTTAATTGCTATCCTTTTATAATAATTTAGATAAAAACATTCTAACTTTATTTGAATACTAATATTTTCTTAAATAGCTAGGAAGTATCTCAAATGGGTTTTATAAAATTAATTGCTTTTAGATTTATGTTATCTGTCATTTGAGTCAATTTGCATAAACTATTGTTATAAATATACATTGAGATTTATCTTCCAAGTTCTATTGAACACTTAAGCAACTTAACCATAAAAGTTAATACCAAGTGAAGTAAGCCATGTGCAACAAGACAGACATTATACAACTCACTTCACACAAGCCTCCACAGGAGCAAATCTGAAAAGCCAGAAAATGAAGTAACATTTCCAGGGGGTTAGGAGCAGGATGGGAACTGACCATTTTATGGGCACATAACTTCTTTAGAGGATGAGAAAAAGCCTTGGAAATGGATAATAATTATTACACATCATTGGGAATGATACACCAAAGGCTCACCCCACTCCATTGTGTATCTCTTAACTCAAGGGTAACATGTGCAATGCCATGTAAATCCATAGAATTAAAAGTATTTTTAAAGCTATTGAAAACTGCCAGTCTTCCCAAATTCCAAATGTTTCCCCTTCAGCTTTCATGGACACAAAGTTCATTTGACATTAAAGACAGAAAGGTTTTTGAACTAAGCCATTCAAACAGATGTGAGACGGAATCTCAGAGTCATCTTGAGTTGCATTTGTCTGATGATTAAGGATTTTGAGCATTTCTTCAAGTGTCTCTCAGACATTGGAGATTTTTCTTTTGTGAATTCTCAGTTTAGCTCTGTTCTGCATTTTTTGATTGGGTTATTTGCTTTGTTGGTGTTTAATTTCTTGAGTTCTTTATGTATTTTGGATATTAGCCTTCTGTAAGATGTGGAGTTGGTGAAGATCGCTTCCTAGAATGTACACTGCCATTTTGTTCTAATGACAGTGTCCTATACCTTACAGAAGCTTTTCAGTTTTATAAGGTCCCATTTATTGACTGTTGGTCATAAATCACAAGCTATTAAACTCAAATGACAGCACATGCTGGTGAGGTTGTAGAGAAAGAGGAACACTCCTCCATTGCTGGTCGGAAATGGAATAGAAAACTTGGAATAGCTCTGCCTCAAGACCCTGCCATACCACTCCTGGGCATATATCCAAAAGATCCCTCAGCAAACCACAAGGACATCTCCTCAAGTATGTTCATAACAGCTTTATTTGTAACAGCAAAACTGGAAACAACCCAGATGTCCTTTCACAGAAGAATGGATAAAAAACTGTGGTACATTTACACAATGGAATACTACTCAGCTTTCAGAAACAAGGAAATCATGCAATTAGCAACCAAATGGATGGAACTAGAAAAGTTCATCCTGAGTGAGTTAATCCAGACCCAGAAAAGATACATATGGCATCTATTCACTTATAACTGGATTTTAGCCATGTAGTACAGGATAACTATCCTACAATCAACAGACCTAAAGGAACAGAAACATGATCCTTGTTGCCTGTTAGTGGGACACTTCACTCTAGTGGAACTGCCATGTAGGTCCCCAGTGCAAGAAAGCTCTTAGCCCTCATGTGTCTGATGAACTGAGGGGGTTGATATGTGGAGGCATCCCATACTGGAGGAGTAGGATAGATGGGAGAGGGGCTAAAAGGTGGGAGGTGGGACCAGGAGGAGTGGAGAGAGGGGCTGTGATGGAGATATAGATAAACGTTTAAAAATAAATTTAAAAATAAAGACATAAAGGTACAAAAATGGCCTATAATGAGGTATACATTGTATATTCTCTGAAATACACAACCTGGGACAACTGGTTTACACACAATAATTTGAAGACAAGATACAGTGGAATTTATAGAATAATGTTTTAGATACGCAGATACAGATGGCTATTTGTTATACCAACATGTGAGAAATATTTGAGTAGTAGTACTCACCATGTGACAAGAAAGATGAATCATAATTCAAATATCAGAGAGAGAGAAGAGGAGAAAGGAGAGAAAGACAGAAAGACACACACAGAGAGAGAGAGAGAGAGAGAGAGAGAGAGAGAGAACTCAGGATGGAAAAACTTGATTTTGACGTAAAAATTGTTTTCCAACACATGAGAGTTTTCAAGGGTTATATTTGTGGTCTGTTGACTCACAGACAGGAAAAGCAGCAGATTTGTATAAGAATACATCACCACCTGTTTTCATCTTGATGCATTTATATTGCATATAACTAGCCTCCAGGAAACATCTAGCTCATAGGCAGATGAATTGGAAGATGTCATCTAGTTGGAATTATGGATCAAGTCTTAGAAACTTACCAGTACCTCAAGATCCCACTCAGAAATAACACCAGGATTCCTTGTATTAGTGAATTTTATTTAGGTGAAAAGAAATGGGTCCAGATCAGTCAGTGTCCTGACTAATTTAATGACAATATGACACAGCCTAGAGTTATTCTGGAAAAGAAAACCATTTAGAAAATTCCTCTAATAGATTGGTTTGTGGGTAAGCCTATGGTACGTTTTCTTAATCGATGATTGGTGTGGGATAGTCAGCGCTGGTATTCATGGGTGGTATAATAAAGCAAGCTGAGCAAGTCAATAAGCAGCATTCCTTCATGGTCTCTGCCTCACTTGGCTCCTGCCTCTGGGTTCGGGCCCTGACTGAGTTTTCTGCTCTGACATCGCTCAGTGATGAAGTACAAAGTCTAAGATGAAATAAATCCTTTCTTTCCTGAGTTTCTTTTGGTCTTGGTGTTCAATTATAGCCATGAGAATCCTAAGGCAGTCAAAACAATCCAGACTGAACACTGCAATAAGGGCTCAGAAGACCTGAAGCATGTATGTACTTGTATGTACTTGAAGCAGGGGAAGTCATAGAGGTAGAGAGAGATTCTTTAGACCCATCATATCCCAATTAAGAACTGTTTATTTAATAGTTCTCTTATGCTTAAATCTTAATTGAGTTATGCTGTATATTGAACATCATTCTGGGTACTGATGACGGAGTGGGGAACAAAAAATATTCCGCTCAAGCAGCTGCATCCTAGTCAGCTTGTGTCATAGCAGCCCTCTGGTAAGGAAGTATTTAGCTTCCCTGCTGTGTAATAAGCATCCATGTAGGTTTAATAAGCTGAGGAACAAGTGACAAGATCAGTAAAACCTTAGATCTAGTTATGTTAGATCTGATAATGGTCACTACATCTGCTCCTGGCCTGTTTCCACAACAGCCAAAGAGCTTAGTGTAGCATGGGATCACATTACTAATGGGAGATGTATTTCTTTACCCCCTTTTCATATCCACCTATTCACCCCTTCACAATGAAAAAAAAAATGTATCCCAACCCATATCTTGAAAATACATAGTTTATTTCATGTTACTACATTTTAGTTTCTAAAAAGTGGAGGCCACTTCTATAGATTTTCATAAATTTACTTAGATAAGTAAAACCATGTCTGACAAGAGCAATGTTTTCTTTCTCAAATGCTAGCACTTTAATATGTACATATATGTGATATATATGACATATTACATATATGTGCTTTAAAATATCTTTAGTGTGATTTTTGGAGATGCTGTATTTCAGGAAGAAATAGACTCATATTGCAATAAACTAGAATGAGTAAATATATAGCATATATAAGCCCACTTTCTATAGATATGTAGTATTTTGCTCACAGAACAGTTGAAGAAATTTCAAAGATAAAATACTAAATGATGTACTTATGATTATGATGATGGTGATGTAATAAACAAGTTGGTGCAGATTTATTTTCATATTCAATTTTTCAAGAACAGACACAGCATTTCAGTGGCCTGGAAGCACTTGGTGATGCTGGGAGAGAAACAGTGTCATGGTCTTGGGGCAAGATGGCATCAGTAGTCAATAGTCAATGGATGTGATAGGGGCAGTAGTAACCCCAAGGGCAGCCAGAGCCAGGCATCTCTCTGACCCTGTCAGTAATCCCCAAGGACTCAACAGTATAGTCAGAAAGAATTTGTCACTGTGGAGCTCCTTAGAAATGTTGATGTTGCCAGGTGTGGTGATGCATGCCTTTAATCCAAGCACTCAGGAAGAGGAGGCAGGTGGATCTCTGTGAGTTCAAGGCTAGCCTGGTCTACAGAGTGAGTCCAGGATAGCCAGGGATACACAGAGAAACCCTGTCTTGAAAAGTCTAAAAAAAAAAAAAAGTTGATGTCTTCATGATAGCATTAAAGAGAGTTTCATGAAATATATGAAATTTCTGTTCAAGAAGCAACGTTAGAGTGATGGCTTCATTAAATACAGTCAGTTATCATTCACATTTGCAGAAATCTCCATTAGCTAATCCAGTTTATACAAATTATTCCTATTGCTCCACAGTTCCAAAGTCTCTTAAAATAGACCCTACAGCCACCTAGATAGTCACACATTGTTCCTTACATTTGTTTTAATTTTCTAACACACATGGAGTCTTAAGCTTTATCTTAAACATATCTGTAGCACTTTGTTCTGTAGAAATCACTCCACTGCTGACTCCCTCTTCTACATCCTTCTGGCTTTACATAACTATTATATAAGACCACATTGTGGCAAGCCTCGGAATTGACTTTCTCTCTCTCTCTCTCTCTCTCTCTCTCTCTCTCTCTCTCTCTCTCT
>CAJQZJ010000522.1:1006578-1068069 GCA_907164525.1 Lophiomys imhausi | reverse complement strand
CTCTCTCTCTCTCTCTCTCTCTCTCTCTCTCTCTCTCTCTCTCTCTCCTCCCTCTGTGTGTGCATCTGCACACATGTACATACATTTGCATATATACACATTAGTATTGTATGCTTGAGTTTATTCAATAATTTATATACATCATTGGAAGAATCAAAACAGATACATCAGTGTATCCTAGGAGTATCTGACCTTCCCTTACATATCCTTCTGATTAAACTTCTACTCTTCTTACAATCTATGGTGTGTGGTGTTCTCTGACTTCCCCCTTGGCCCCACTGTCACCTCACCTGACAGTTTTATCTCTTCCTCATGGACCCTTGTTACCTCTAAGGTCCATTAGTTGTACCTGGTTGCCCAGCTTCAACAAATTGTCCTTGTACAGAGATGGGCTCAGTACTTCTGACAAGTACTGTACTGTTGACCAAGACAAGGATATTACCTGCTCCACCATCCTCAATAATAGCAAGTAACAGGAGTGGGATTCATCATTCCTTAGACTTACTGTCACCCAAAGGCTCCAACCTAAGACACTGAAGACTTCTCATGCATGTGCATTACATAACTCACCATATTGTATCCTAGACTTCGGTGCTGGTCTGCCTCACTACTCCTTCAATCACTCAAGAAAAGAATTTGGATTTTGTGCATTTGTGAGTCCCCTTTTCTCAGGACAGCCAGTGTTACAAAAGGCCAGATAAGTGACTACAGGACGAGTGGTAAGTGGACTAACAGAATTTGCATGTCTAGCCTGCAGTACACCCAAAAGGTTGCCAGTGGCACCAGATGAGAACTTTCTAAACCTATTCTAAAAGGCCTTCAGAAATCCCTTAGCACCTCTCCAGGGAGAAGCAGGGAAGTTGGGATGTAAAGCTTCCCCCTCACCCTGCCCACTCCTTCCACCCACCATCTGTCAGCGAGCTTGGGTCCTAAGAGAGGATCGTTTTGAAAGCTACACATGGATATACCCCAAGTCAGCCATGGATCTGTTATCACTTCAAAAATGGTGCATCCTTGCCTGGTTACTGTATTCAGCACCAGCCACTGTGCAGAGTCCCTGGCACAGAGCCACCTAGCGGCCACCTGAGGCCAGTGTTCCTCTGTCCTCTGGAAGGGGCTCCTGAACTGACCTAGCTATCCTGTCCCCCACCCCGACTCCCCACACCTCCCCCTTTGGCATGGATCACTACAGAGTGAAAATTAGCGGGACGAGTTTGGGGGATTTTTGTTTGTTGTTTGTTTATGAATTTTTAAGAAAATGGGCATACAAGTTGAGCATTTATATCATGTATTCAATAGTGATTGAATATACATGGCATAAATGATACATATAAGTACTTAACAAAGATCAAAAACTTGTAACTGATGAAGGCACACAAAATATTTGTAATTTTTACAAATTTGATAATAGAAAAAGAAAATACACAAAAGGACTATAATGGTCTAAAAAACTAATAGAGGCTCAAGTTCTTTAGCAAAAACATCAGTTTTACCTATACTTAGCTTTTTTTGTAGTGTGGACTTCTGGATACTGGAAGTGTGAGTGTGCTGGTGTGCTCATGGCAGTGGGAGGGAAGGTCCGAAAACCTTACCAACTCATTTCAGACTGGTAATTACTGAGAAAAACCACTGAATATTTTTTATTTTAAAATGTGTGAATCGTTCTCTAGACCTGCAGGAATGAGAACCTGCGTGGATGCCCATAAAATAGCCCAGGAAAAAGGAAAACAGGGGAGGGAAGGAGAGGGGGCAGAGGGGATGGTGTAAAGGAAGAGGGGAGATGGAAATGGGCAAGAAGAGGGGAGAGAAAGGGAGAGGACTAGGAAAAAAAGAGAAGAGGGGCAGGAGAGCAGAAGGGAATCAGTAGTAGAGGGAAGGGAAGAGGACTGAGAGAAAAGAAAAGAAGGAGGGTAATCAAGGAGGAGAGGTAAAGGAGGACAGAGGAGAGGGTGGGAAGCTAGGAGGGGATGGGAAGTTCCAGAGGGAGGGGAGAGGAGGTAGGGTCTGGTTTGCTTACAGGATTTGCTTCCAGGTCATCTCAGAAAGACTTAAGCAGAAAGTTAACTATGAAGTTCCTGTAGGCATTAGAAGAATTTTACTGGCATGGCTAGTCCAGCACCTCTTCTGGACAACCTGGGGGAGCTGAGGAAGCTCTGAGGAACCTCTTTGGTGAAAAACATCTTTGGTGGTCAATAACACCCTAGGAAACTAACAGCCTAGCTTGTGCACTTACTCTGTTAGGAAGTATTACTAAGGAAATTGTGGTCCCTATTTTGTGCCTAGTTGCCAATATCATTTAAATTAAATTAGAAAGAAAAAATATAAGCCTGTTCTCATTTTAAACTTGGAGAGCATTCATCAGTTTTCACTCTTAAAAGGTCCCAAATGACAACCAAGACTTCAAGAAATCACAGTTGTTCCCTGAACTCTGATTTTTATTAATTTCAGGAACACTTTCCTCATGTGAATTGTCCCCACACTGGCCTCAGGAGTCACTCAACATCTTTCTGTTGCAGAAGTGGAAGTCTTCATCACAGCAGTGCTAGCAGGAAGTGACAACCCGCACCTGAGTAGTCACACATTTTTGTCTGTACAAGCAGCAGGATGTGGAGTCCAAAAATAGCTCTCACAGTTATTTTGCATATTCTAGAGTGGGAGGGAAATTCAATGAAGCAAGAAGTCAGTTGAAATTGGGCATCTAGCTAGCATAAAGTGTGGGCTGGTCTCCTCCCCTTGACATCCTTTTTGCAGTCTGTGGAGGGCAGCCTGAGGCAAGGAAGCTGGGCTCAAACTGGGCTCAAATAGTTCCTCTGTTACTATAATTTTTCCTTTCCTGCCTAAATAAAAGGGTTGGAAACAAGAATAAAGGATAATGACAAAAAAAAAATGTGAGCTAAACCTCAATAAAAATAAGAACAAAGAGAGAACTACAGAACAAAGAGGAATCAAGAGAAGAAAATAGACCCTTGTCTGTTAGCTCATCTAAATGTTATATGAATGAACAAAAACAAAATAAACTTTCTAAATGCCAAAACCAAATTAAGACAACTGGGGCTAGACAGTGCTATACAAAGTTGATATAGAGGAGAAAATAATTATTTCAGGTAAGTTTAAAATACTTGTACTACCTATCTTTATTTAAAGGACCAAATAAGTCTCAGAGAAAATGTATGAAATATTGAATGATCTTATCAATAATAATAATAATAATAATAATATAATCATTTAGGAAATAGCACAGATTTCTTCTAGAGTGAATTTAAAAATACCAAATTTTTCAATATAAGAGGATATAAGATGAGATTCCAAGAAGTTAAGTACGTGTTCTAAAACACTAAATTTGAATTTAAAAATTATGAATTAATAATTGTCTCCTTAAATACACTTATAGCTGTTCACTAGAAATATCTAGCAATATTTTTAAAATATAGTGCATTTTTGCATTCATTATGGCCAAATTGCTTTTTCCAATTAACAGAAAACGCTTTTTCCCACTAAAAGAAAACAGGGATCCTTGGAGAACTGGTTGTCTAGCTCTGCGTCCAATAGTACACAAGATGAACTGTCAGGTTTTACCAAAAAGCAGGGATGCTGTGAGAACCAGCAGAGGTCCTGTCAGAGCCACACAGGAGGTCATTCTAAACAACTCCCGCTGGATAAAAAATAAGACAAATATCCCATACTTAATCAGTGCAAATCAAAAAAGAGTCAGGAATAATGATGATCTCTTAACGTTATCTTTAGAAACTGACACGTTATCAACTATCTGCACTGAAAATTGGGCACAACAAGAATTTAATAGATGTTACTATGTTTTCTATATCATTTGTATTTCAAGATATGAAGTAGTTGAAGAGAAAATTCCTTAACAATTCCATATAAGTGAGAAGTTAGTGATGGAAAAGCTCCATGTATTCATCTATAATGAAATAATTTCTCAAGCAGTATTCACTGAGAAGAACGTGTACTATTAAATGAAAGGTTTGGGGGCAGCCTTAAGATGGATAAAGATGGCATTGCCAACATCCAAGTCTACAGGTTGGTCTCAGTCAGCGTTACTCAAGTAGGACATCCAGGCAGTGCGAGTCTTCTGTATAATTTAATAGCAACCATATAAGATCACAATGGATTCGTGTTTGCCAGAAATATTGAAACTGAATTTAATTTAAACTTTTATATATAATTACCAGATTGCAAGAATTACTTGGGAATATAGGGAGATCACAAGAAAGAGAAATGCCACCAAAGAGAAGTGATTAGCCTATCTCAAAATGTAAGAACTTCTTTGATGCACTTGGACTTGAGTTTTGTGCAGGGTGATAGACATGGGTCTATTTGCATTCTTCTACATGTGGACCATCCAGTTAGACCAGCACCATTTGTTGAAGATGCTTTCCTTTTTCCATTGCATGGTTTTGGCTTCTTTGTCAAAAATCAAGTAACCATAGGTGTGCGGGATTATTTCCATTGATCAGCCTGCCTGTTTTTCTATTCTGATACTATGCAGTTTCTATTACTACTGTTCTGTAGTACAGCTTCAAATCAGGGTTGGAGATACCTCCAGAAGTTCTTTCATTGTACAGGATTGTTTTAGCTGTGTTTTTTGTTTTTCAATAAGAAGTTGAGAATTTTTCTTTCAAGATCTGTAAAGAATTAGGAATTGCATTTTATCTGTATATTGCTTTTGGTAGGATGACCATTTTTATTATGTTAATACCGATGCATGAGCATGGGAGATCTTTCCATCTTCTGATATTGTCTTCAATTTCTGTCCTTAGAGTCTTGAAGTTCTTGTCATACAGGTCTTTCACTTGCTTGGTTAGAGTTACCCCAAGATATTTTATGTTATTTGTAGCTATAATGAAGTGTATTGTTTCCCTAATTTCTTTTTCAGCCAGTTTATCTTTTGTATAAAGAAGGGTTTCTGATTTTTTTGAGTTAATTTTGTATCCAGCCACCTTGCTGAAGGTTTTTATCAACTGTAGGAGTAAACCGTATACACTAAATCTATTAGAAAAGAAAATGGAGAAAATCCTGGATCTCATTGGCATAGGAAACAACTTCCTGAACAGAACACCAATAGCTCACGCTCTAAAACCAACAATAAATGGAACCTTACGAAACTGAAAAGCTGTAAGGCAAAGGACACTGTCATTAGAACAAAATGGCAGCTTACAGATTAGGAAAAGATCTTCAACAATTCCACACCCAACAGAGGGCTAATATCAAAAATATATAAAGAACTCAAGAAATTAAACACCAACAAACCAAATAATCCAGTCAAAAAATGAGGTACAGTGCTAAACTGAGAATTTACAACAGAGGAACTCCTAATGACTGAGAGGCACTTGAAATGGTCAACACCCTTAGTCATCAGGAAAACGCAAATCAAAACGACTCTGAGATTCCATCTTACACTCTTCAAAATGGCTAATGTCAAAAATTCAGGAGACAGCACATGCTGGCAAGGGTGTGGAAGAAAGAGAACACTCTTCCATTGCTGGTGGGTGTGCAAACTTGTACAACCACTTTGGAAGTCAATCTGACAATATCTCAGAAAATCTACCTCAAGACCCAGCTATACCACTCCTGAGCCTATTCTCAAAAGATTCTCCACCAAACCACAAGGACATCACCTCAACTATGCTCATAGCAGCTTTATTCATAACAGTAAGAAACTAGATATAACCCAGATGTCCTTCAACCAAAGAATGGGTAAAGAACCTGTGGTATATTTATATAATGGAATACTACTCAGCTTTTAAAAACAAGGAAATCATGCAAGCAAGCAAATGGATGGAACTAGAAAAGATCATCCTAAATGAAGTAACCCAGGTCCCAAAAGAAACTCGTGGTATGTACTCCTACAACCCACAGACCCAAAGAAGACAGGAACCTAGCATAACTATCTTCTGAGAGACCTCACCCTGCAGCAGATCAGAACAGATGCTGAGATACAGCCAAACATTATATAGAGCTCTATGAGATTTGTAGAAGAGAGGGAGGAAGAATAGAGGGGTCCAGAGGAGATGATAACTCCACATGAAGACCAACAAAACCAATGAACCTAGGCCCCAGGAAGCTTACAGAGTCTGAAACACCAGCCAAAAAGTGTATATAGACTTCACCTAGGCCCCCTACACATAATATAGCTGATAGACAGCTTGGTCTTCAGGCAGATTCCTTAGCAACCAGGGTCAGCCTGACATGGACCTTGGTGCCTGTTCATGGAACACTTTATCCTAGCTGAGTTGTCTTGTCTGGCCTCAGTGGAAGAGGATACTCTTAGCCTTGATGCAACTTGATGAACCAGGGTGGGTTGATTTGGGGGGAGTGCCCTCATCTGAGAAGGAGAGGAGGGAGAGGGGGAAGAGGATGGCAGGGTGGTATCAGGTGAGGAGTAGGGAGGGGCCTTCAATCAGGATGTAACGAATAAATAAATAAATTAATTAATTAAAATGTTAGTAATTCTTTAATTCAAGTAAGTTATTTCTTCACAAAGTAAATGATGTGGGAGGAAAGAGTCTGAGGACACTTCAGAGGCACAGCAACCAAATGCGTGGCTTAATTTGCACTGAGATTCAGACAAACTAACTCTTAAGCCACACTTTTAAAATTATTGTAAAATTGTGAGCACAAACTATTTTGTGTTACTGAATTAGTGTTATTTCTGCCAGGAATAGTGATGACAAGCAAGCTATTGAAAATGTCACATGTTAGAGACATATGCTTCCGTATTTGAAAGTGGCAAAAGATGTCACTCTGGACTTTATTCTAAAATAGTCAAGGGGGAAAGTCATTGGAGAGATCCAGAAGGAATAAACATAGAGTAATGGAGTGCACATTGTCCCTGTTCACTCTCTTTTTGTCCATATTTGAAGATTTTCACTGAATTAATTAATTAGATAACTAGTTAGAAATGATTACCACATAGGTTATCCTGTGAAAGTTCTTCATAAAGGGCCAGGATCTGCACATAGGAGCGGCCATATTGCCATGGGGTAGACAGGGAGCAGGCGGTGCCAAGCCTGTTCAGAGCAGAGCAGGAGGGTGGAAAGGTGGATACCAGGCTGACCATAGGGCTCAGCACTGGTCAGCATGCTGAGCAGCCAAGCCTCCTTGACTCATCCCGTGAGTTTGTCTAATAGCCGGTGCAGCGTTCCACCTCTGCAGCTGCATCTGGAGTTATTCCTGTGGCTCCATGACAGTCCACCACCCCTGCCTAAGTTACAAGCTGGGCCCTGCCACTCTCTATCTGGTTACCTGTTGTGTTTTCTTCAGTGTTTGTGATTGTCTTATTTGCAGTATAATTATATGTATTTTCTGTCTCTATCTTTAGCAGAAGGCAACAGGAAATTTGTCCCCTCTTCTAAGTCCTCATTCCCTTCTATAATGCTGTGTAGAGTTAACACACTTCATAAATATTTGTTGAATGAATAAACAATGTGTATTACACTGTGCCTAATTATAGTAAAGAACTGAAGGCAAGATAATGCCCAATAATAAGGAGGTGCCTAAATAAACAGGAGATAGCCATGAAATAGAAAACTATTTAGGCATGCAAAGCTTGCTGTATGTGTTTACTATAACAAAAAGATGTACTGAGTGAAAACCAAGGGTTGAAAAAAAAACTGCATCAGAGCTGGATGCTTTACTCTGCAGAAAGAGTCAGCATAAAGAAAGACACAGAGTAATATACAATCAAGCCAGTGAAAAACACCATTGAAACCTGAATAGGTTAACAAATAAGGCATGAAGAATGATATGGAGAAGCACACAATCAGCCATAAAATGGTTATACTGATGTAAGTTATCTTTTGCTTATTTATAATTGCTGTCTGCCATTAATTCAATCATTCAGTTAAATACAAAACTTACTTCAGTATCAAAACTGCATATATTTTCTTAGAAATTATTGTTTTTCAAAATGAAATTAACCACCAGGTGGCATGGAGCTAATGCCCTGTCTCTGATACATTTAGTGTTAGTCAGGTCATGACAGGGAACTGAAGCTGAGCAGACTGCAGGGGTTGTAATAACCCCACCAGAGGCTAAAGGTGTAGGAAATGTGGGACTACAAAACCCCCAAAGCTTTCCAAAACCTATTTGGAACTAAAGAAATAAGATTTTTAGTCATCTCTGCTCTCCTATTGTTTGTAACTTAGTTATGGAATGGATATAATGCCAAAAATGAGTTCAGGTATTTTCCCTATGTTTCTGGACTGGGTGGAGTAGAGGGTTAATGTGCTCCTTTGTATTTGAAATGCACCACACCTTGATGCAATTTTTCTGATGAGTGTAAAGTACAAAGCAAGGATTAAATTGCATAGTGTGTGCTATCAACAGCTCTGTTGAGTAACCTCCATCTACAAGTCATAGCTCTGAGATGGTAACAAAACATCAAGATGTATAGGATGACATCACTGTCCACAGGAAGCTTACTTTCTACTAGTGGCATAGTTGATGTAGCAAAGCAGGCGGGTCCAGAGGTTTCCCTAGAACCCTGGCTTTTTTCTCTTTGACTTTCATTTCAGCATCACTGTTCCCTCCACAGTAGTCTCGAGGGCATATTGCTTCCGCATCTCCACAAGCCAACAGAAATCCTTCGCCTGGTTTCCCTTAGCAGTGAAGACAGTTTAGTAGTTCCAAAGAGCCAACTACTAGTTTTCACAGAACTCTTTATTATAAAGTTTTTGTATGTTTAGTCATCTCAAATGTCAGGGGGTACTTTAAAGACTATCCAAGCTTTCACAAAAGTAAGAACATGTCCCACATTCCATTTAAAGGGAGAAATAAAGCCAAACCCAGAAAAGGAAGCCTCCAGGAAGCTGTCTGGAAGTGGCGATTGTCATTTTCTAGAAATTTGGGATCCAAGATCGTGAAGATCAGAATATACATTTGAATCTAATGAATTACACATCCTCACTGAGTAAAAAGTGGAGTAGAGAGCCAGTTAGAAGACAGAAAAGGTACCTGCCACCAAAACTGATGGCCAGAGTTCTGCCCCCTGAATAAACAAATGCAATAAAAGAAAAAGAATTGTCTTGTTTGCCACCAAGCTATTGATTTACTTCCACATTGATAACCCATTTTTTCCACAATAACAAAACACATAAATCTTAGCAGATTCCCTAGCTACTCATTAGGTGAATGTGGCCACTTGACTCCCTCCTGGGCAAGGTAGACATACCTCTAAGACATTTTTAAAGGATAGACCCATACTCATTGTCCCTTTCTTTCTTCATCCTTGTGTTTTCCTGACTTGGCCTGTACATGACTGGTGGAAACCACATAAGGAGTGAAAAACTAGTGCCCTGACACCAGGGTCATCTGCCTGTGGCGTCCTCACCCCACTGATTGCCAGGATTGGCTCTGCTGCTCTGGCTGGCTAGGCAGGTATCCTCTTCCTGCTTCAGTGGCCCCAAATTTTATGTTCTTAAAAGAGAGTGGCTTTTCCAAAGTGAATAGAACCAATCTTTGGTTAATGATATGAGTTCTACTTCCCCAGCTACAGCTACCAAACAGGCTTTTAAGAACAAATGTTATTGACTAAGAACTGATAGGAAAAGGTACAGGACACAGTCCCAGATTGCTATAGAATCTTATATAGTAACTTACTTTTATACATGCAGATTGCAATACTGTCTTTTTAGGTCTTTTACTTGTAGCCAAAGCTAGTCTTTCTACCACTCATTCTTTTTTTCAAATATAACTTAATATAACTTTTCTTAGGACTATTTGGTTCTTCTCAATCTCTACTTTATGATTTAAGTTCTTAAATACTGCATTTATGGCATTTAAATCATACTTTTTAAAAAGCTATTTATATTTTAGAAAATATTTAGGTTCAGAAAAATAGAGAGGAGAGCAGAGGAATGTCCCATACACTCTCTACTCCAATGTATATATAGTTCTCCTATTATCAATACCCCACAGTAATGCATTTGTTTTGTTTGATGAGTTTATAGTGACATGTCACAATCATCTAAAATCTAGTACATGCACAATGAAAATACCTTATACTATTTATCTGACAGTCTTTCATTAGAAGATTTTTAGTAGTCTTACCCTACTGTTCATAGCATTATTTCTCTTGGAAATTGAATTCATAGTTAAAAATTATAAACATCGTTTAAAACTTGTTCCACACAGATGTGTCCTAGTGAGATTTCATTTGCAGTGTGTAGGGCTTATGCTGAAAAGCAATCTATCTAAATTAAATTTGAATTTGTTTCTGAGGACATTCCAAGTGATTTGTCACTTGTCTGAGGTCAATTCCACTTAATTGCATAACCTTGTCTTGTCCCAGGCCTATGTATAGTATGCCTTAGAGAGATTGACATCCAGGTCTGACTTGTGGGCTGTGGCTATCACTTTTAAGGGATGATTCTCTTTACTCTGCAAAAACCCAAGCTAAGGCAGACAGTTTCATTGTGTCTTGTGGCATTCTTTTTCTAAGCAATCTTTTAAATTACATTTGCTTATTTGGGTGTGTGTGTATGTTTGAGTGTGTGTATGGGAATGTGTGTATGTGTGTGTATATATGTATGCATATAGCTAAGCTGAAAAGAAATAAGAAACTGAAAGTTTAATATAATCCTCCATCAGCATGGAAGATTGGTTCTAAGATCTCTGGGATACTGAAATCCAAGGATGCTCAAATCTCTTCATAAACAGCACAGTATTAGGATGCAATTATGCATATCCTCTTAAAGATCTTAAAGACTTTAAGTAATATTTAGATTACTAATAATCTACTTATAATGCCTGATACAATATAAATACTGTACTAATGCAATGCAAATAGTTATTATACTGTATCGTTTAGGGAATAATGACAAGGAAAAATGTGTACATGTTTAGTATGCATGCTTTTATTCATGTTTTCAGTTCACAGTTGGCTGGATGGATACATAAAGAACCAACAGAGAAAGGACTCTGTAATGAAATGACTCAGAATGTAGCAGCTTTTGAATACAGAATACAAAAGTCCCATGCATCTGATGAGAGTTCCAGAACTAAGCATCAGTGAGAGGAGATATTTGAAGAGTTCCCATCTAAAATGTTCAAGATAGAATTAAAGTCATGATCCTCATAAACATAAATCTCAAGGGGAAATGTAAAACCTGAGGAGATGCAACAGATTATCCCCACAAAAGAAAATTAGGTTTAATTAGGCTTTCAACCATTAATGTCAGAAAACATTGAAATCATATCACAAGTGATCCAAGGCCATATTTTCCAACCTGGTATTCTATATTTAACTAAAATATCATTTAATGCTGAGGACCAAAATATTTACAGCTAAGAATGATTTTGCCATTAACAGTGACTAAAAAGAACTACCAGAATATTTAATTCAGGAAGATAAAATCTGATTTTCAAAGGAAAGAATATTCTAAACCAATGGTATGCAGGACATGATTCTTTTTTTTCTTTATTTTTTATTTCTTCAAGTTACATCTCAATCGCAGTCCCCTCCCTATTCCCCCCTCCAGTCCCACCCTCCCACCCTCAACCCCCCATCCTCTTCCCTTTTTTTTAAGTTTAAGGTATATCTTATTTCCCCCTACAGTTTCCCCTTTCAGTCCAACAAATGGCTTTTTCTCTTATAATAATAAATACAATACAAAACCACAGAGGTATTAGGCCATAGTTATGAGGGTTATATGGCTTAGCGTACATTCCCAATGTCCAGTCCATATGTATTTGGCACCTGACTTTAACATTCTACTATCTAACCATCTCCATGAGTTTAAAGTTCTACATCTAACTCAACATTCATACTAACTTGCAACACAATTTTAAAAGCATCTTCTTAGGTCTATAACACTCTCTTGACTCCTAAACAACTCAAAATTTAATTATGAGACTCTAGCTATCTGTTCTTCAACCACCTCAGAGACCTGAGAGGGATAAATATATCTGATTTTATAGGAAGTACAGGGCCTGCAGCTTCCCAAACTAAGAAATGACATACCAGTGGCTGCCTGGACAGTTCCCATTTTCTCTCCATACATTACAGCATCGATCTTCAGTCATTTGGCCCCGTTTCTCTGACAGACATTGATTGTAGAGCAGGGGTTATGAAGGACTTGCCTACCCTGTCTTGGCAGAGCTAGGCTGCAGGACACGATTCTTTGAATGAGAATGGCTCTATAGACTCATATAATTGAATGCTTGGTCCCTGATTGATAGACCTCTCTTGGAAGGATTAGGACTTGTAACTTTGTGGCCTTGTATGAGAAGATGTGTCGCTGGGGGTGGACTTTAATGTTTCAAAAGCCCACATCATTCCCAATGATCTTTCTCTGCCTCCTGCTTGTGGATCAAGACACAATATAAATAGAATACCACTCAGGTAAGGTACCAGTGTCATGCCTGCCTGCCTGCCTGCCTGTTGTCATGTCCTACACCATGACTGATGATCATGAACTCTACCACTAAAACACGAGCCCCAAATTAAATGTTTTTTTTTAATAAGTTTCCTTGGTCATGGTGTTTTAACACAGCAATAGAAAAGTAGCTAAGACACGGGGAAAGGAAAAGAATTGTAGATAAAATAACAGGTACTGACTGTATAAAGCAGTGGAAGTGATAATGACTACTTTGAGAGTGTTAGGACAAAGCTTTGATGATGGAGAGCAACAAAAAGAAAGACAAAAGACACTCAGAGTTAAAATGCTCTTGACACGTACTGCCCCAGAGAGAAGTATCCTTTATACTCTGTCCTTCACTTCTTTTTTCCTTTATGTCTAAAGTGTAAAAGACTGGTGATAAAATATCAAACAGAACTCCAGACTCTATGTATATGACTTGTTTCCGCCAAAAATTGGCTTAAATTGAGATATATATCCAACATTAGTCCCTGCTGGTGTCACATGATAGATGACTTGCCTAGATCATTGACTTACAGATTCTCTGCTCATTGGCTTGGTGGTGATGGTGATATAAAATTGGGAAGAAATAGCAGAAAGGACAATTACTGAGGGCAAAAAGGCAGCCTGTGTAAACACAAAACAAAGAGGAAGGAAAGTGTCAAAGATTTCGAAGCAAGGACTGAGGTGGTAAGTCCTTAACAACCATGAGGATATGAGTTCAGATCCCAGCAAGATAAGGCTCAATTCTCACCCCAGGACTGGGGAGGTGAAGGCATGTAAATTCCTAGAGACTAGTAGTCAGCCCATCTAGCCAAATTGGTGAGTTCCAGGCTCAGTGTGAGGACCAGACTCAAACAATTAGATAGAGAGTGACTGAGGAAGACATCTAATGTCATGCTGCATGCATAAATAAATGAAAGAATGAGATTTCCCATAGGAAAAAAAAAGTCAGAAATGTAGGTACAATGTTCAGACTTAAAAGAGAAACCAAGAGAGGGACAGGCAAAGGGGGATGGGGTGAATCGATGAATTGGAAAACTGATATAAGTGCACAGTCCAGAATGGAAGGGTAAACTTTGATCAGAATTGGGCAAAGTCTGACTGAGGCATGAGATCCTGCGGAATGAAGAAACAGTGCCATGGAAGGTAGAGCTTGAGAGATGATTTGAGAATGGAATGATATGATATTGCACAATGATTGGTAGGACAAGAATTATTCAGTGGAGGCTAGTATGGTAAGGAATAGGGAACTGTGAATGACACTTAGGAATTTGGAGATGGCACTAAAAAAAAAAAAAAGATCAATAGTAGCAAGAAACGATGTTAGTACAATGATTTCTGAAGGTAAGGCACCTTCCATATGTTTGAAAAGAGCAGGAAGAACTAACAGTTTTTAAGATGCCATGATCCTGACCATGTAACTCAGAGCATCTGTGGTTACCTGCACCAGATCAAACCAGTCAGAATTCCAGCATAGATGCAGAATGGGCTCATAAAGCCCCATGCCTATCTGAAGAGCTATTGGCCATTGACAGTTGCTGAGGGAGGAAAATTCATCTTCCTTTGACAGTATAGCCACTGATATGTTGTTCATGCTTGGGTGGGTGGCTCCACACCTATGCTCCTATAAACAGCACTAATTGGACTCAGTGGAATATTTTTTATCAAATACGACATGAAGTTAGGAGGGAGATGTAATAGGGATGGTGCCCATGAGAAACAGAGGTGAGGGGAATGGTGGCTAGATATGATCAAAATATTTTGTATGCATGTGGGAAATTCTAAAAATAAATAAATAAATACATAAATATTATACATTAAATTGCCATGATCTACACTACCTCTAGAATAAAGTTCCAGATGCTTTAGGAAACCATACAAGGGTTTGCCTCATTTGTGCCCTGACCAGCTATGTGTATAATCTCACCTTCTCTGAACTCCTTGAGGTCCATTCATGTAAAATTGACTGCTATAAAGCACATGTTTATCTCACTGTCCTCACCCTTGCTATTGTTTACTTTAACTTATTGTTCTATGTTGTCAGCTTAACCAACACAATCTTCAGCATTAAGTCCAAACAATGCTTTTTGCCAAGACCAGTACCAATTGTCACCTGTGTGTAGTGCTACCTTCATGTGATGGCTTCAAGCACTTATCACATTACCTTGTATTTAACTCTTTCATTAAGACTTTATTAAATCATAAATGCCAAGGGTACGGTGAGCAATCAATCAATTTTTAATAAATGAAAGATTACAGTGATGAATGAACAGAAAATCGTGTAAGGGCATGAAATAAAGTGAGAAGGTTCATTCCTCCTAGTTTTTTGGTATACATAATTACACTTCAAACTTGTATAAAAATGGTTTGGGATGGGGGAAAGTAATAAAAATGGCCTTTGAACACTACAAATTCAGTTAATAAATAAGCAGAGCCAACACAGCTACATCATTGACAACAGAACTAACACACACACACACACACACACACACACACACACACACACACACACGCATGTCTGTCTGGTATGTTAGTACTGTGGTGTACATGTGGTACACACATGAGTAGGCAAGATGTAAGTCTCTGTCCGTGCATGAATGTGGAGGTCAGAGCAAGATGTCCTCTGTCTTCCTCTATTGCTTTCCTCTCACTGCCTTGACAACTGCAACCTCATCATTTCACCTAGAGCTGGCCAGCAAGCTCTCCCCAGATCCACCTGTCTGCACCCCAGTGCAGAGTACAGCATACACAGCCATGCCCAGATTCTGTTTCTGTTTTCTTATACACAGCTGCTAGGGATTTGAACCCAGTTCCTCTTTCCCACTGAACCATCTCTCCAGTACCTCTAACAACATTCTTAACAAGATGCATCATGGAATAAGATAGATTAGAAGCTATTGTCCTCACCCTGGTCAGTATTATAAGAGAGGAGGTGATACTTGCCTTTCTAGAGCTGTCATTTATCCTGAGGAAGCTGACAAAGTTCAGATTTCTCAAAGCCAGATCACTGGCATCTGCTGCAGCATCATCCACAGCAGAGAAGACTTTTCCAATTACTCACTGTGATACCAATTTGCCTGTTCAACAAGTTTTACAAAGTTAAGGAGGAACTGTTGTCCTCCAGATGGAACTTCTTACTGTGTCTAATGGTGGGAAGGTTGACTAGGCAATGGGAAAGAAGCCCAGTGTGACTAGGTGACAACCTTTACCTTCTGCAACCTTGTTCTGCCATGCTTCTCTTCAGTTTGGATTTCCAGAGCTCAAGACTTGGGAGCAGCCCAATGAGCTGCCCAGATAAAACCTGAGTGAGTTTTCTGTCTTCATCTTTGAATCATTTCATAATTTAGCTTCTTCCTTTCTGCTTATTCCCCTCAACTCACCTCTTAGGCTTCTGTTTTGCCAGCACATTAATCCAATGCATATTGATCAGGCATCTCCAGTGTTCAGTGTCCAATTTTCTATTTCCCCCCAATTTTCTATGATGAGTAAGACAGACAAGGTCTCAGTTTTCTTTTTCCATAACTTCATTGCAGAAGTGAAAATACATCCATTGCCAAGGATCGGGTTGTCACCTCCACAGAGTTTCCTCCTCCTTATCTAGATGTTGTTAAATCAGTTTCAAAGATTATCTGCCAGCTGCACACCACTGATTTGTGTTCATGCCCTGCTGGTTCCTCAAACCCATCACATCATGAGTGCGATGTACCCCTTCTGCCTTCACCCATTCTTTCTTTCTCCACTTCTCTTGTCAATGTTATTTTCATTTCCTAGTGACCAGGCAGAAAGCCCCAATGACACCTCAGTTCATCATCTCCATACACCCCAATGCTGCACCCAGTTTTCTCTATTCTTTTCTCTTGGAAAATGCTTTTTCCATCTGTAATTTCCTTTTCTTGCCCAATGCCACGTTCAGATCCATATCTTAAGCCTGGGTCACTGTAGCTGCCTATTGATATGCCCTTTCCAGGTTTCTGGAGCATCCTAACCATTGCATTTATAAGTGTTCTGTAGGTTAACCTTTACCTTTCCAAATTCTTAAGAGCTGTTTTTCTATGCCACAAGCACAACACTGTTAAATTCCTAGAATTGGCATTTGAAGCCACCTGTGGCCTGGCCTCTCCTCTCTCTTCTGAAGATATGTTCTCAGATATCTGTTTCTACCAATCTGTTGGATTCTTTCTCCTGCTTCTAGCCAGGATTTCGATCCTTCTTGGAAGTGCATACTATTTTTTAAAAGGCGTCCACAATGTTGATTTTGGAGTCAGAAACACTCTTATCAAAACTATGTCCTCCAATTAAAAGCTGGGCCATCTTAAGATATATCTATGCTTCAGCTTTCTTACCAAGAAATAGTGAAAACACTTCACTTGTGGCAGAGTTTTAAGTAGTGAATGAAAGAATGCCAAGTTCACAATGTAAGATTGATCTTAGTAGCAAACTTGTTTGCCAAGGAGCTGGAAACCCAGGGTTCTTTTGTAGTGAAGGCAATGTCTAAGTGCCAATGTGACTAGGAGGACATCTTAAATACCTGAAGCCTCAGGCTGCCTGGAAAGCAAGAACCCATAACCATGCATTTTCTTGTACATCTCCCACATAGCTGGATTTCACAGATAAGTGGGAACCAGCGGGGCTGCCAGCCTCATGGCTGGCATTTGATGGCTATCAGTGTACCCATGTTCAAAGACATGTATTGCCACGGGTCTCCTAATGAGTCACTGTCTGTCTCTCTTGCCCAAAACTCAGTCCTCATATTCCCTTCTGCTCACAGTGGCGTTCCAGTATGCTCTGACTCAGACAAGCCCACCCTTCCTGCCTTGCTGTTCAGCAAGTCATGAGACCTGTTGCTTCACTACACTTAACTGGCTGGTATGGAGGAAGCAGGTCCTCAGTGAGATCATCTATTTGTAAACATTGCATACAAAGCACCTCCTCCTAGGAATCACAGAATCTCGGAGCCAGAATGAGAGGTGGAATAGGAGTGTCCTCCTGAGCCTCCCCAACATGGGATGTCATCTGGACTCAGCTTTAAAAGGCATGGATGAATCAATGATGACGTTCTGACTTTGTCTCTGAGCAAATAAATACTTTCAGCAGCTGGCTGATGGGCAGCTGCTACACAATACTCTGCACTCATTGGGTCACTGATGCAGAGAAGTCAAGCTGCAATTTTCTAAGAGCCTGGGTGTGTCCAAAGAAGCCCAACTGTCCCTTCTGCCAGGCAGTGGTGGTTTCCAAGATTGCAGTAGAGTGGATTCCATGGCACTGAGTGGATTCCATGGACTTGGATGCATGAAGATCTCAATTTAAGTCTCATTCCCATCACTTACCGTCAGAGGCCCTAGGACATGCACTGCCTATGGAACTTTCTGACAATTCCCTGGAGTCTCTAAATTCCAGTCTACTCACACTCAAAAAACTAGGGAAATCAAAACCTACTTTTGAGGTTATTAAAATTAAATGAATATATGTGTATATATTCTGTGCTATACCTTGTGCCTGGAACAAAATCTGTGTTGAACAAATGCTATTTTTGTGCTATTATTTTGTATCATCATTATACCATCCCTTCTGAACCTAGATGGTCTCACCTAACACGAACAGTAAATTCTATGTTTACGGGACTTCCTATGCTTGTGCCTTCATTCCTACTGCCACAGCCAAGGGAGACCTGTGGTTCCTGGTTGTGCTCCAGTGGCATAGATCAGACCTAACAGAGGGCGAGTTCCAGGCTCCTGGTAGGCAAAGAAAAACTTCTGACCCAGCAAGCAAAGGTCAATGGTCTTCCACCAAAAAAAGAAAAATGGGAGTGTTGTGAAGAGAGATGACAATGAAAAGAAGGGGAGGGAAAAGGGTAGGAAAGGGAGGAAGCAGGGAAGAAGGGGGAAGAGAAAAGATGAAAGAAGAGAATGCAGATTCAGCAGGACTGAGTTCAAAGCCCCAGGACTTGCCAGTCCAAACAAACCAGAGACCCTTAGCTGTCTGAGCCTGATGGGGATGGAGTTGCTCTGGGGAAGAACACAAGGTTCCTGACCACTTAGGCCAAGCTAAGCAGAGCAGTTACGAGAATGATCTTCTCAGGTGTCTTGCAGTCACCTCCATCTTGCAGGGACACCGAAGTGACTCTGAGCTTAACGTTAGTTTCCCCTCTGTAAAATGGACTCCACAGCAGTCATAAAGTAGATGAGGCTGCCAACCCCAAATCCTTAGGATACGCAGAGCAGTCGATGTGTTCTCCTTCAGGCGTGAGCCTTTGAGGGGTAGGATAAAGGGCAATTTAAAAAGAAAAAAATGTAGGCACAGATGAAGAAATAAATAGGAAAAGAAGCGTTCGTAGGAGGTAGAAGTTTTATTATGATGTCTTCAGGCGACAATCAAATCATTAGACCTGTTTTGAACAGTGTTCTGCACAAGCCCTTGCCCATAGCAGGTCCCACCCCTGACTTTTATATTCCCTGGGAGAAAAATCAACTTTAGGGGACAGGGCTGAGAATAGGGTGAGGTTTCTGAACATCAAAGTGCAGCTAGTTTTAGGGGAACCAAACTCCTAGGCCAGTCCTGCCTGTTACTACTATGGAGGACAGGGTGAGAGCAGCAGAGAGGCCTCTGTGGTGGGGGCTAGCTGTTGGGGCGCAGCTCTGTGGGCTCTCAGCAGCCACCAGAGCAGCAGCCTGAGCTCTGGTTGTTGCAGGAGCGTTGGGACCTTTGGCTTCCTCCGCAGCAGCAGCAGCCACCAGTGCGCTGCCTACGACGCCTCCTGGGAAAGCAGCAGCAGCCTGTGGAACTGGAGCCACAGCAGCCGGAATCACCACCGCAGCCACAACCGCTGCCCCCGCAGCAGCCTCGCCTACAGCAGGAGGAGGAGGACGTGGGGGCGGGAGTCGGGGCGGAGCAGGGGGCGGAGCCCTGGGAAGATCCTTTGGAAAAGCCTTTGGCGCCCTGCTGAGACATCTCGGCGTTTGTCAAGGCGAATCTGAAAGAAAGACAACCTTTTTTAAAAGCCCGCTTCTTCTTTCCAATAGTGGAAGTCAGAACTTTTGACTTTTGGATTAGAGACAGGTCAGTTTGGCTTGGGGCAATAAGGATAAGGAAAGAAAAGAAAAAGAAGGAAAGCAAAGAAACAAACCCCCAAACCAGGTGCTTTTGGTGGTAGAGACACAAAGCAGTAAACAGAATATGCAAAAGATCAATGTAGTTTCCCTTACTTGCATAAGGACCATCAAAGGTCTCCAGGGCGGAAAATAAAGAGGATACGACTGCAATTTATCTCTATGATTCAACCAAAAATCTTCTCTTGGCTCTTGCCTTGTCCCCACTGTACTTGGACCACACAGCTTTCCAAGTGGTTATCTCAGTTAATATTGTATAAGCATCTCATCAGTCAGAAAACACTCAAAGACTATCTGTGTCCCTCTCTCTTGGGTATAGAGAATCTGAAAACACACAACCATGTGCACATTCTTTCTAGCCTGTCCTCTGCTTTATAAGGAAAAGTTAGTCAGGAAAAGCTAGTCAGGAACAGCAATAACCTAATCAGGAAACTTAAAGCCCTGTGTTGCTCAAAGCTCTCTTACAGACTAGAGAACCTTTCAAAAGCCAGCACCATTCCAGGCCTTTGCATCTTCATAGGCAACACAAAGACTGGGCCACTAGAAGCCCAATTCCAGGCCCACCTTCCCACAGTTACATTCTGGTTGTGTCCAACTTCCTCCTTTCCGTTCTCAGTTCTTCCCAGCTTCCTCCCCCAGACTCTGCTTAGATACTTACTAGACCTTGGCTCCACGGGACGACTCACTCAGTTCTCCTACTGGGACTTGCCAGCTGCTAAGCAGAAGACTGAGCAGTGTACTTCGGGAGAACCTTTTATAAGATTCCAACAAGTTCAGGTACTTGGGAGGAGCCCATTTCTCAACCGACATGCTCAGCTGACACTTGCATCCCAGAGGTATTCATCACTCAGATAGCACTGTAGGTGGTGCACGTGGATATCCAAGTCACTTCACAGAAGTGCCAGGATTGCTGTAGTGTGTTTACTTTTCAAATAGGACACTGTTCATAGCTGGGAGGGCTGTGTGTGTGTGTGTGTGTGTGTGTGTGTGTGTGTGTGTGCTTAGAGAAGGCCTGAGGCTAAATGAGGAGATGTCTGGGGTCCTTTATTCTCTCTTAAACACTGTCCACACACATATACATACATACACACCATGTCGTGGTGGGAAGAGAACACACGCACTGTTCTACTTTCTCACACAATTATTCATGTATATCTATCTTCATATCATTTATTGTCTTATTTGCATCTCTATGAACCTTGGTTCTTGTCTTTGCATGCCAAGCTACAGACTCTGTGATTAAACCCTCTGGGTTTTGTCCAGGTGCTTCTAGAGAGTATTGAATGAAGATGATGGTAGGGCTGGAAATCCCATTGGTGGTTTCTTCCTGTTGCTGTTGACAGGAAGAATGACTCGGGCAAGGTTAAGAGACCATTAAGACCAAAAGTAGTCATTTTACCATATTCCCAAAATGTAACCCTGGTGGATCTCAGACAGAAATGGGTGAGGGGTATGGGCCTATTGTAAAACAGCAAGCTAACCATGGATCTCCTGTTTCTATGTATAGATTTTTCCCTGGGACTA
This sequence comes from Lophiomys imhausi, assembly GCA_907164525.1. NCBI lineage: Eukaryota > Metazoa > Chordata > Mammalia > Rodentia > Muridae > Lophiomys > Lophiomys imhausi. Next base: position 1,047,059 of record CAJQZJ010000522.1, on the reverse strand, counting down.
CTGTGAAATAGGGAAAAGACAAAACAAAAAGAAAATGGGTGGATAAAATAAAAGAGCAAAAAAGGAAAAAGGGGAGAATAAAAAACAGAATGCGCTGAAAGTTCACACAGTAATTGTTGTTTTTTGATCAGCTGATTTTTAAAACTGGAGGAAGCATTGAAGGTCAGCCGCCTCTGAACTGCCTTTCAATCATTGCAACTACCTGCCCAGAATGACCATGAGTATGAGACATAAGAGAATACAAGACTAAGAATTCCAGGGTTAGTTAAGAGTGAGAGACAGGCTTTGGGGCACATATGCTGGGTGTGGCACGAGGAAACAGACAAGGAAAGACAAGTCATAGAATATACTCATTTCATTTTCCTTGGCTTTAGAGCCTGATTAGCAGGTTGATTTCTGTACCTAGAGAACCTCTCCGCAAAGGGAGGTAAGACACTCCAAAACGAGAAATCAATGTTAGAAAAGAGAAGGAAGTAATGAAGTAATAAGGTAGATGCGGGTTCTCCTCTGGAAAACTGTGCAAAAGGTGAAGAAAAAACAGGGCGATAGGAAGATATATCAAGTAGACACTGTGTGGACCTCTTACACCAACTTTATGTTAACTATTATCAAATAGTTGCTTATATTATCAAATAACATAAGATTAGCTACTTATCTTGCATAGGAAAGTTGACTTCTAATTATCTCTTCTATCATAAACATTTTTAGTATTTTTCTGAAGAAAACATACACACACACACAACACACACACACAGGTACCACCATCACCACCATCATGTGGGGTAATCTTTGGCTAAGATCATGTCTTTCTTATCTATTCAAACCCAAACCTGAAATTCTAGGGTCCAAGAAAAATAGGCTCCAACATTATACACCTGTCTCCTCAGCTTACTTACTCCTCTAGAAACAGTCCCCACTCAGCTCTCCTGGATGACCAGCTAATAATAATCAGACAGAAGTGTGTTCATACACTACAGCCCACAATCAGCACTTCAGGCAATCTTCTCCTCCTTGATTAAGAGGTAAAATTTTCCAAATCTTGGTTCCCTTTTGAAGGGCACCCTCCCAGAACGGGGCTTTTCTGGGAACCGCCTGCCTCATCTCAACTCATTCATGGTCTCCCTTGTGCAAGTTGGTATAAGGGGCACAGATCTCAGATATGATTCTTTTTTCAAGCTTGAAGTTCTTGAATTCAGAGTACTGGGTTAATGTTGCTTTCCAGAGTTTTAAGTGGATTCAGTGCCAAAATATGCAGTTTAGATAAAGAAAGGAAATATGGCTTGATGTGGAGGGTAGAGGTTAGAGGAGGTAAACAAAACTGCATTGGGAGGTCATGACATCAGGAATCAAAAGCTTTATTATTACCCAGAACAGAGCTTCAGAGCTGATTTTTCAACATCTCATCCTCAGACATTTGTGACTGAGAGAAAAAGCTCAGTCAATGAATCACAGAGGTGAGACCTCAAGACCTTATGGTAGATGAACTTTGCAGAGATGAAGAAAGGCATACAGAGAGCTCTAGAAGTGTTTCTGCAGGGCAACCAGAGAAGAGGAGACACTTTGACTGGCAGATCTTCGGCCAATGATGCTTTCCATGGCTCTCTTCCCCACACCAGCAGCAACCTCCAGAGCAGCAGCTAGAGCCTCCAGAATGCTGCTGGCTGCTGCTGCTACTGCTGCTGCTATAGCCTCCAGAGCTGTGACGTCCGCGATGAAGAGAGAATCAGGGCCTGTGGTGACTTAGGCAGCAGCCCCCACCCCCAGAGCTGCAGCAGCCCCAGGAGCTGGAATCACAGCAGCCCCCAGAACCCAGGCTACAGCAGGAAGAGGCAGAGGAGCACTTTGGGGTTTTGCTCTTGGGAGAGAGTCTGCTCTGTTGCTGACTCTGCTGGCAGGACATCACAAAAAGAACTAGATAAAACTGAAAGATAATACAGAAAATTTAAGTTCAACAAGCTCAAGTGTTTTGAGGACTGAACTACAAATTCACAATATTTTAGACTAGAACTTTAAAAACCCAATCTCCTAAATTAACTTCCAAAATAAAAAATTACAGATGATTCCCATACAAGTATTTCATCCTTTCAAAGGAATTCATTGTAAGGTCAAAAAGATACAAATCAAAATCTTCTATAACCTTTCCCTTCCAGTGAGACCCTTCCCTCCAAACCTACTTTTCCCTTGTTCATCTTCGAGATTGCCCTCAGTTCTACACAGAGCCCCCTTCTGCCCAGAAAACGAGCATGGGGGTCTCTCTGATCTGGAAGAAGCTCTACCTGGCTCAGGCACTGGAGTAGATCACTCACTCGGGAAGTAATGGATTGAGGTGCTATGAGAAGCTTCTGGCTTTTATACAGTTCTGCTCTGATCCAAGATCCCCATGTGTGGGATACCCATAGCATCTTTCATGAGGAGTATGTATGACTCCCTCCCCTTACATCCCAAGGACCCAATTCCTCCCTCTATAAGCATCTGAGGTATTAATGCACAGAAAGAGCCTCTGGGAATTGCAAACCTGTAGGATGGTGATGGAACCCTGCACATTATGCACAGTTCCTGTCCGTCAGTCTCATAAGCAGCTCTGCTATGCTCTCTACCTCCTGAGCTGAGCTAGTTTAATTCTAGACCTCAAAGGGTAAGGATAAGAGACCTTTGTTCTTTAGAATAGGAAATGGAAAGGGACATTCTCAAAATGAATATTAAATTGTTCTTTCACAATAGAACAGGAATCCAAAATAAAAACTGCTGGCCCACACCAATGAACTAATGTGGCTGCTTTCATTCTTAGATGGTGCCATAACCTTGACCAAGAATGCTGGATAATCTGGTGATCCTATTTTAGGCAGGTCTAATGGAGATGCTATGGGTAGTTGGGATTCTCTTCTAGTCTGAATATGACATACCAAAGAAGCCCATGAGCATTTGGTAGATCCCTTCAAGTGAGCAAAAGTCATTGAAGGACTTGTGTTTCCGTATAAGGTCCTAAAGAATACACCTCAGGCTGGCCAGAGTTAGAGAGACCATGTGTATACAGAGCGTGAAGCAAGAGGAGACAATTCGGCTGAAGTTGAGCTTCAGCTGTGATCTTCCCAAAGGGAAAAACTGAGATATTATTTTTTCATATATAGACTTAGATAGAGACTCTTCTTGTAATGCTGGGGAAGGGAATGGAGGAACTGTTCAAAGAGCTTTTGAGCACCTATGATGGAATACAAAACTTATTTTCTCTACAAAGAATGCTCCATGTGTAGGTTAAATCCTCAGAGAAGTCACCAACATTGATTGAACTGGGGGAGTGGTAAGTAAGTACCAAGTTCATAAGGAAAGATGCAGGGTGAGAACTGAGAATGGAGGGAGCAGCAGTGTCTGGGGTCCATGCCTGGGTGGATGGGCTAGAGCGGAAGCATCGCGGCTCGGCCACCGCCCACATTCTGGACTAGTTTCCAGTTTTGCTCTCTCAATCCATGCATTCCAAAGCAACTTGAGAACTTAATTGTCTCTGTAAACTCAGGGCTAATAACAGTCCCTAGCCCATCAAGTAAGGTAATACAGGTAAAGGTCCCAGAGCAGAGCTCGACCTGTGAGTATGAAATATAACTTTAAAAGGAATCTGCACTGATGTGCTGATGTGCCAAATGACACCATCAATACACACGATCTTTATGTTTTCATGTCTCAGTTTAAGAAATAAAAAGCTATGAAAAGCTATGGAACCTCAGAAATAAAAAATAATCAAACCACTATAGATACCATTACTTCTGCAAGTGCATCTTAAATATCAAATCAGTGATCTGCCTCTTTCGGAAACCAAAACTATGCGAGGTGAAATAGAGAATATTTATATCCAAGGGCCATTTGCAGATTGAGCTAATAGTCATTAAGCTCTTGCAATAATTCCTAGCACATAACACAACAGTTCTAATGTCACATGTGTTATCTGATAACAAAAGAATAAGAGCATTCACTTGTCAATGATAGATGAGATCATACGGAGACCACACTCATGAAAATAAAACCGCTCATAGTGCCATCCTCACATATATCACTATTTTCTTTCCTTTAAGTTTTACTACGTGTCATTTTCAGTGATATGTGTTTTGCATTGGCTTTTCATAATTGTCATCACAGTATTTATGTAAGAGGTCTTTCTATTAAATTTTTAATTAACATTTTAGTGGGAACACACTCCAAGTACTCCATTTTAAAAGCAGAAGAGCATTTCACAGACAGTATCCCCATGTGGCAGGAGTCATCAAGTCCTCAGATAGGCTCCATGTTTGAGTCTCAGCTTCTCGTGTACCAACAGTATGATCTTGAACAGGTTATTTTAACTTTCTCCCTCACTGTCCTCATTTCCGAAATGGGAAAATAAATAGCATTTACCTCCCAGGGTCATTTGCAGAACAGGTATCTAACATTCCTAAACCCCTTAGAATAGTACCTGGCATATATAAGAAGTTCTTCATAAATATTGAAAAATGAAACCTGACACCACTTTACTTCTGATGTTCATAACACAGGGGACAGGTTGGACTTAAAGACCAGGAGGTGGTGAAACAGATAAGCTGTTTCGGTTTCTAGATCTCAACAAGAACCACCCCTCTCTTGGTGAGAAATATAAGAGGAATGCAGAAAATGGCTCAAGTTCCTAGAAAAAGAAGTTCAATGGAAGGTAAAGAAATCATAAGTTTAACACATGCGTACCGTAAAGTATAAAAGGAACAGTGCCTGTCTGCTTACAATTATTTGAATGTGCATCTCCCCACGTGACCACACAGGTAAGGTCTTTGAATTTAGAAATCTCTGAGAGACCTAACTTGGTGCTTTGTAGGCAGTAGAAGCTTAATTTCTATTTCTTCATCAGGTTGAATTTGCCATTCAGAAAAGAGGACAGATTTCCCCCCAACAAATCTGTACTAACACTTATTTGAACAGCTTCCATACAATTCATGGAATGATGGAATATCTTGGTAGGACGTTGACTGCCATTTGTAGGTGGTAATTATCAACCCTCAAATCCAAAGCATTTTCCAATACCTTGCTCGGTAGTTCTAATGCAAATCAGATCAGAGGCTCATTGGTTTAGATCAAATTCTTTTTTTATAGAAAAGAAAACAGACTGGGAAATGGGAAGAGGCTTGCACTGGCTCACACAAGGTTCCAGATGGAGTTGAATTTTGAACCTTACTATCAACAATCTCTCCATTATAACACTCTGCCTCCCAGATGAAAATTTAATTTCTTCATATGATTTTTTTTTCTAACAGGAGTTACTTTATCAACGGCCGTCCCTCTAAATGTGTGGACTCTATAGCTGAAGTTTAAAACTATCTAGGAGAAAGGTATATCTCCATAGAATGTGCACAGACATTTCCTTTGAATCACTATTCCTAAACCAGTGCAGTGTCATATGCACAGCATTCATAATGTACTTGGTATTTTAGGTAATTTAGATGTGATTTTAGGTATGTTAGAGGAAGTACATAGATCAATGCAAATAATTTTCCTTGTATGTAAGATACTTGAACATGGTGGGACTCAGAGGGGGAAGGGGCAGCAAAGTGGGATCCACAGGATATCCTAGAATTCATCTCTGGAGATGCCTGGAGTTTGCTTACTAAACATAGCTATTGAAGTTGGAGTGGAAATAGTAATAACTATGGTGAATCATGTCCTGATTCGAGTTTCTTGAAAAGTCATTGTTACCTCTCTGTCCCTCGACAATGACAACTAAGAATGAAGTCACTGCCTGAAAAGAACTGTCAGAAAAGAACCAGGGAGGGGCTTTCTGGGAGGCCCCAAGGAGCCTCCCAGGGCAGCACCACTGTGAGGACTGTCTTGTGGTAATGAAGTTCGGCTTTGCCCACACCTGACTTATCGCTGCATCTAACTCACAAGAAACTGACGACATCAATGAGATTGAAATGTGGGCATCTTCTTCCTGGAGCAAGTGGAAGGCACAATGGACATCTGAGCACGAAGGTGCAACAGGACCTCAGACTTTGATGGGGAACAAGACTAGACAGTCCTATCACATCACACGAACACTTCCATTCTTGGCAAGATATAGGGGTGGTCTTTGAAAACCTGTCCTCTGGCCTCACCTTCTTCATGTTCCTCTGTGCCAATCCTGACCTAGGAACTGATTCTAGGGAGCAGGGGCTGAGCACAGTGCTATTCTCGCCCTCCACATATTGGTCCAGGATTTAACATGGTAAAGATGACTTTGCCTTGTCTTATTTTATTTTATTCTTTGTTTGTTGGCTTTGCTTATTTTGTTTATTTTTGTTGTTTTTATTTTTTAAGACAGAGTTTCTCTGTGCAGCGCTATCAGTCCTAGAACTCACTCTGTACACCATTCAGGCTTTGAACTAATAGATTGGCCTACCTCTGCCTCCCAAATGCTGAGATTAAAGGATGTGTCACCACTGTCACCACTGCCCAACTAACTCATGATTACCTTGGTGTAGTAGCTGGTAGTCAGTGATGCCCACTTATCCCTATTCCTCAAGCCTGTTAATGTTTTACCTTACACAGCAGAAGGGACTTGGTATGTTTGATTATGTTAAGAGTCTTGAGATAGAAAGACCTTCTTGGATTACAGAAGAGGACCTAATGCCATTATGAGGGTTCCTCTAAGAAGCAGGTAAGAGGGTCAGAGTCAGAGAGAGAACATATGACAAGGGAAGTAGTTGCTGTAATGAGACATTTTAAAAATTGAGGAAGGGTTCATAGGCCAAAGAATGTGGACTACTTCTGGAAGCTGGAAAACACAAACGGTTTTCCTCTAGTCACAATTAAAGGGAGTGCTAGGGGGAAAGGTTTCTAGAAGTTCTGCTGAGTCTGCAAACCCCATTTCCTTACTTCTTGTAGCTGAAGTCTCCAATAATGGAATGTTTGAGACAGACAAATGCAGGGGCACCAGAGACTGACTACGGCTTCTTGGAGACCCAGGTATATGTGTGATTGTGTTCTGAGAAAACTCTACCTCTGGGCCCTTAGCCAGTCCAACTCACCCTAGCAATGTGTGCCTGGTCCTTGATCTGTAGGTTGCTCATAGCCAGCTGTGGTGTTATCTCCTCTGTGAGGAACATTCACACAGCTGGAGCCTGAGGCATGGATGCTCCAGGATCCTCTAGAGTGAGTAAGTGGAGAAAGGAGGATCCCTCCTCTTGGAGAATAAATAAATACATGGAGTAGGCATTCAGAAAGAGTAAAACTAGCCAGTAAGGCTTCCAGGAGCTCATGCACTGAGGCATCTCGTTTTCCCAGCTGGGGCTGAAGCGGCATGCTCAGGTTCAGTAGGGGAGGAGCTGGCTGCACAGGGGCCAAACATACCAAGGCAGCTACAAAGGCTCCACTGTCCAGCAGGTGACACTTCCTCAAGGTATCTCAGCTGACTGACACAACTGCACAAAGCTGTGTGTCCTTATTTGACATTGTTAGAGGAAATATTCTAGCAGGGATTTTTTAATGTATATATAAAATTATCTAAACTCACACTGAGAACCTGCAGAAAGCCAGGCATGAGGCATGCAGTGAGGAGGCAAGGTAGCACTTGCCACCATCACCCACTAGGAATCCTAAAAGTCAACATCCTAGTGGAGACTTCTCACTGAAATGTAATAGGAGCAGACTCTGATAAGTAGAGAACAAAACCCAGGCAAGGTAAATTAGATAAATAGTGTGTACAGTGAGTTACACTTGTGTAAATAGTACACTGACCTTATTTATTTTAGCATTTAGATATGACTGCATAATATATAAATGCATTTACACTACATGGAGCTATATCAAGATGCCAACAGCAATTATCTTAGCATGGAAGGTGACAAGTATTTTGTTTATTTATTTATTTTGCTTACATATGTTTTCTAATCTTACTTGTTTAATTGATTTGCAAATAATTTTCTTCACTTAATATTTAAGTTAGTACAAAGATAGTATACAGACCAATAATGTCAGAGAAGTTCCCACCAGAATAACATTTTGGATTCTACTTAAATTTTGTTTTGAGTTTCTGTTAGCACCACGTAATACAAGTGGAAATAAAACTTGAAATACAAGGAGAGAGTTGTTACCCACAGCCATGTCTCTGAGACTCAGAACCGCTCTCCTTGCCTATCTGACCTCTAGTGTATTGCCCTTCTGTTGAATACCCAGAATATGGAGCTAAAATACAGCACATACCCTAGGAACACCTGCTGTGGGCAACCATGCTTCCAGAAAGAGGATGAGTGGGAGGACCAAGAAGAGCAGTGTTGGTGCCAGAGTCAGGATAACTCGTGTGGCTTGGCTCTGTACTCCAACTAGGGACTGAGGATGCTGGGGTCAAGTCATGGTTACATACTGCCAAAGGGTTATTACTGATTGAATTCAAGTGTTGGCTCTCTACCTCAACCCATGCAAAGATACTATCTTCCCGCTGGAAATCTCAATACTCAATCGACTATGTTCCTGCTCTAGAAGTTACGGATATTTAATTTGACTTTGGACACCTGAAGCCTAGTTCCAGAGCACACTGGCAGACTTGGTAAAGGGAAGGAAGAGAAAGAGGGAAGAAAGAAAAAGGAAGGAGGGAGGCTAGAAAACAGCCGATGGAATGTGAGTGACGAGGAGTTTTTCCATTGTGCTCTCTTCTATTCCAGGCAGTGTGGAATCTGTTGATTTTAAAAAGTGAGCTAAAGTGGTTCTTGCTCGGCACAGAGAAAAACGTGCGTAGGTTCAAGCACCAGAACTCACAAGCGCAGTCCTCGCAGCTGCCATTTCTTCAACGCTTTGTCTTTGACATCGGATGCCACCCGCCCACAATGCTCTCTGCAGCTCAAGACTGAACCCGTCCTTCCATGCCAGGGCTTCCCTGCCCTGGTCAACCATGCTTCTGCCTCTGAAGCCCAGGCAGAGGGTAGCTGAGTCAGGCATCAGGCATCTGGATGATTTCCCAGATGCCTGACAGCGCTGAGCTAATGATGAAATGGCCAACAAACTTCCTGCTGTCTGTGCCAGTCCTTTCCATCAAAATCCAGCAGAGTTGTCTGAGATCGGTCTCTGTCCTAGGTTTGCAGACTATTTCATCCAAAGGGCTTAAGTTTAGATCTTCCTTCCTACCTCTCTACTCTTCTTCCTATCGCACACACATACACACACACAGACACACAGGCACACACACATATGTGCATATATACGTATGTGCACACTCATATAAGCACTTGCCTCAGTATCCACAAATCCTCAGTATCCTCTAATCCTCCTTTTAGTGTCTTCCTAAGACACCCCCTTGCTACCATGTGACTATCTCCTCTCTCCTCCCAGGTTCACATCCTTTACCCTACCCTCTGATGACATCAACCATTCCACTGACTCTCAGCTGCGTTGAGTGGACATGCTGCTAGCTAGGTACTACAAGGCTCCAATTTCATGTCACACCCCCAGGCTCCCTCAATTCTAATATGGTCAATAAGGTAGCCAGTTAAAAGAATGATAATAGAAAGGACATGCTATGGTTAGAGCCAAGTGCTCACAGCAATCATCGTATACATTTCTAGCAGTGCCTCCCTGCAAGCTGCCTCAACTCTTTTAGTAGATGGTCCTGAGACCCAAGGTTAGGAGCCATCTTACCTTTTCCTTGTTCATCTCCCTCACATCTAATGATAAACATGGATTTCTTCCCACCAGCCCTACTCCCTGTTTTCTACAGATTCTTCCCATCTTTCTAAAAGACAACGAGTCAGAGCATACTTGAAACATTCAGTGGTTCCCATGCTATCTCCAGAGGAAAATAAAAACCGAATTCCCCCACCCTGCAATGGTACCCAGGTTCTTAATATCTTACCATCTTCTAAGAACCTTCTACCCTTACTCTCCCTGTACCATGTAGGTGCTATGGCTTGAACGAATTTTTACCATCTCTAAATGTGCCCAGAAGCACCTGCCCCTTATGGATAGCCTTGCTTTCTTAATGTGCTTCTCAGGCTCCTGCCAAGGACTGTGTCTAGGAAACCTGCCAAGACAGACCCCAGAGCTACTCCTGCTACAGAGTGAGCCTTAGATAAAAATGTCTGTCATGCTCTGTGCTTGCCAGCCTTTCCTGTTGAATTCAGAGCCTCCCCAGCTTAGGGTGGCAGGCTTATTACTTCCACATGGCTCTGTACATCTCCAAGGAGACACTCAGAGAGTCTGACCCTGACTTCCCTGAAGACAGGTACCTCAGGTTATTCATGACACTGTCATCAAGGTCAAACAGTGCTCATAGCATTCAGCAGATAGTTCTTGGATGAAGAAAGAACTAGTGGAAGAATGATAGCTTGTCGTAGTCATTATCAAAGAGGGAGGAGGGCCCACAGGGCCAGTGTGGCAGTGGTACAGCAGGTTCTGACCTTGACTCAGCCTGATTCAATTGGAAATTGTGACTGAAGTCACTTCTTCTCAGCATGTTGCCTTGGTCTCCCAGGGATGCTGGGCAAACACCTGGTGTTTGAATTCCTTCCTAGAAAAATTAGGTGACATCAGATCCGGCTTGAACTATTCTTAGACTTCCCAGGTCACCTGGAGTCCATCAGGTATTCTTGAGACCATCTCTTGTCATCCAGAAATTGGCTTAAGAAGTCAGGGCAAGTGCTCTCTGGTCATAACATGTCCTTTCCATGGCCACTCTTTTAACTAACTAATTCACTGACCACATCAGGATTGAGGGAGTCTAAAGTGTGACATGAAATGGAATTTTACAGTGCCTAAGAGGGTGTCCCACTCAACCCATTTGAGTGCAAGGAAGACCTGAGGAAGTCTTTTGGGAAAATTAAAACCTGACTGATTTCTATTCTAAATATGTGCCCCAACCCCAACACACACACACACACACACACACACACACACACACACACACACTTCAGACAAATGCCTTAGGTAAGCATGAAATAGGTCTCCAATTTGGTGGTTCAGTTACTACTATTCTGAGGAGGTTACTGTGTGGAATCCCTTTGGATGAGCTTTCTGAACTTCTGTCAGTTCCTAGCATACACTGAAACATCCTAGTGATCACAGACTTCTGATATAGACAGATCTTGGATCCTGAACCAAACTTCAAGTACCAAAAAGGGGCTGGTAGTGTTAGATTTATGGTGTATTAGTGAATCCCAGAAGACACTTGCAACATAGAAGATGTTCACTGAATATTTGCAGTAAAGAAGTGGAACAGCATGAAAGAAAAGGAAGCGAAGTTGGGTACTGTAATTTAACTGCCATCAAGCTGGCTAAAGGAGAAGTATGGGCCTGACTAGAAACTGCACAGCTTATGTGCCATGTAGAAGCCAACTACTTAGACATCTGCTACTCACTACCAACCTAAAGACTCTTGGACACAAATGCTCATTTACTTGAGCAGAAAGTCTGTTGAGTCAGAAAATGTCATCTTGTAGCACCCTTTGTGGCATATAACCAGTGCCATAAAACCATTGGTTGTTACATCTTCCAACTCTATCCCTTTCTGGGACTTTCCAGGAACATCTCTCCCAGTAGCCAAACCTGGGACCACAGAAGGACCTTGTCTTCAAAACACCAGGCTCTAAAGCACTTTGTGCCTCAGTTACCAAGATGTTGTTTCTCACTGGGAATCAGGATGTGGGAGACTGAATGGATTCTGTCAGGGGAGTAAGACCTGAGGACCAGTGCAGAGCTACTCATGTGCAAAGTTGAACTACTTTAGTAGAGTCAATGGAGTAAAATAGAATTAAATAGGAAAGAGAGAAGACTATCCATGAGTCCCAGCTCTACACTGTCAACATGGCAACAGTGAGCATCTTTCATTCCTTTTTTGGACCTTAGTTTTTCTTATCAACAAAATGAATGCTTATCATATTCTATCTAATCAAATTAGATCACATATAGCAACATACTTGGTGAGCCATAAAGTATTATGAAAATATAAGCTAATAATAATGACAGAAATAGAGTCAACTAATGATGATGTGATAATCCACTTGTGAATGGTGTTGTCCATCACATAACCTAAAGCTTTATATGACATCACTGGTTCTAGTAGCCAGAAAATAGAAATCATCTAATAGGAAAGACTGACAGGTGAGAGATGAGTGTCAGTGAGTGACACTTCTGGGCATTGCTGCTGCCTACCTGGAAGACAGTACTAAGGAAAAACACTCCTGTCCCACAGACAGCAATAATATATCTGACAGTTAATCTTTGTGACCCAGCCTTGACCCCACACAAGGCTCCTCTGACTGCTGGAGAATGAGCACTTTGGTATCCCTAGCTGGTTCTGCAGGCCCCCAGGAAATAGAATGTCAGGTGAGACAGTACCTGGTCTCAGGAAGTCACTCTGCCACCCAAGTCCAGTGTAACCTCATAAGAACAAGGAAGAAGTTGGATGAGATGACCTCTGCAGGGCCACCTCCATGGAATGGACATGGTGGAACTGTCACTAAGGTCTCCCGCTGGTTCCCTCCTTGGGAATGTGTGGTCCATGGACTGTGGCCAAGATCCAAACGCCAGCAATGCCTTCTATCAAACACATCTCATACAAAGGGCATCTGGAGCTGCTATTAGCTTATCCACTGGTTGATTCCTCAGTCTTCGAGAACAAAGGAAGCAACAACAGAGCACCAGGCGTTGTGTGTATCTGAAAGACATGCATGGGAAGAACACACAGCCTCTGCCCTTAGGGGAAGGTCCTGAGTGAAGGTGGGGTTTGAGTGGACAGATGGCTAGGCCAACACTTATGAGACAGTGTTGGAGCTCCCAGGATACTTCAATGGTGGGGATAACAGACATACACTGTTCTCCTTTCAGAGTTCCATGCTGCTCTGCCAGGGGACACATGCCTTCCTACCAACAACCTGTCTACACCTCCAACTTTCTAAGCTAGGAGCTACATTCTCAATGCTGGCATCAGGTATCTAGGTTACCTTGGGCAAATTATTTAGCTTCTAAGACCTGTGGTGCCATAAAATGGTGCTTCATTTTCTCACTAATAAAATAAAAACAAAAACACCTTTTTTTTCCTGAAAGAAACAATGTGTTCTAGACTTGGGGACACAATTTGAGGGCGCAGTAGTGAGAAGAGATATGTCTGCTGATCTTCATAACTGAAGGTTCACCAGGAGAGTTCCTGAGCACGGACATAGCGGAACTTCATAGTCTGTAAAGCTGAAGAACTGCAGGGAAGTGGGCCAGCCACGAGCCCTCTTAAGGGCATTCAGCTGAAAGATGGATGTGAAAGTTCTCCTTAAGCCTCAAAGCACTGTATAAATAGCATTCGCCCATCTGTCCTGCTACTGTTGCCTCTCCCACTCAAAACTGAAGCCAGAAGATGAGAAAGATAAACAGGAAAACAAACAACCACTCAGAGGTCATCATGTAGCATGTTCTTCTTTACAGTCTCTCCCAAAGTAAATATTATTTAGCCAGACAAGGACAGGGATGTTTGGAGGCTAACTACTAAGCCCCAGGTGACATGAGCTCAAGGATCAGACACAAAGGTCAAGCAGCTACTTCTCTGCCACTGCCCAGTAAACAAGGCAGTCATTCTCCTTGGTGTTCCCACCTCCACTCTCCTCTTCAGCTTCTGAACTGGGGACAGAACAGATACACTCCCAGCTAAGAAACAGAAGTTTCCACCAGGAAAGGCTGGCTAGTAAACTGGGTAGTGGACCTGTTCCAGAGAGCCCTGTCTCCACCTGCTGTGACGTTTGCCCCTATTCCAAAGGCTGTATCTTGATGGGAGACAAGCATAGTCATGTAATGAGCTGAGTCCAGCTCAGTTGTGGTGGACACTGAGTGGACAGATACAGAAACTGAGGCTCAGAGAGGAGCTGTACATCTGAAACAACAAATTGAGGAATGTCAGGGTCCTGTTTCTGAGCCTGCTGGCATCAGTACACCATGGAGTGGTTTCATAATGCCAAATTCCCCGCACTGAAGTCTGTGCTTCTCATCCTCCATGAGTCTCCTTAGGCTCTCTCTGTCCTTGAAGAATCTACTGTTTCTCCATAAACAATCTGAGACTTGCACTTGAGCATTGTACTTTCCAATAAAGCAAAGATCTTGGGGATTTTAGGTTTAGGTACCAGGAAGAATCTTACATAGTGATACAGCGACCACTGAGACAGATAGAGGAGTCCTGGATGGTGATGTAGTGACCACTAGGATAGATGAAGGACTCTTGTGCAGTAATGCAATGACCACTGAGAGATTTGGGTTTGGGTGCCAGGAGGAGTCCTGACGAGTGAGGCAGTGACCACTGAGAGAGATGGAGGAGTCCTGTGTGGCAATGCAGTGACCACCGAGACAGGTTTCTATTGTATGAGGAAACTGGGGACCAGACCCAGAGTAGAAAAGCCCATGGAAAGTGACATATATGGAACCTATGTTTTCTGAATTTCCGTTCTAATAAACCACGGCCTTTCTCCTGGGACAACAATCCTGCCCCACACAGCAAGGCGAAACACAAGCCTGCTTTCTCAAGACTCAAGGAGTTGTAGGTAAATGTTGGTCTCCATCTAGTGCTAGCCAGTAAATTCACCCAAGATTGCTCTTCTAAAAGCCTGAGTACAAACACAGATACTAAGGACTCCACAGCCCCAGCTTCTCTCTGAAAGTCTCATCCTTTGATTGAAATGCCCCCTGGTGGTATGGTAGGAAAACTCACCTTTGGAAGTCAAACTCATTTGAACCTGGGTATTGAGGGAAGTTATTTAATCTGTCTAAGTTTTACTTTCTATGTGCAGAGTAAAAAAAACAAAAAACAAAAAACAAAACACTGTCTAACTTGGGGTTTTGTCTGAGAATGTTACCCTGCACATCTGAACTTACCAGCATGATGCCCAATAAGTAAAGCATTCAATGCGTTTTAACTCCTTGCTTTTTATAATGATTCAGAATAGTTCATTGGGTCCGTTAAAAAAAAAAAAAAGCTAAGGCGTCAGGGAGACAAGATGTACAGGAGGAGTAATCAGAAGAGAAACCCCTGAGAAACTATTGAAATAGCCTCCTGCTGCTTTAGGATTGAGACATCTGCTGAGCTACTCCTTATAACAACTAAGTAGGTAACTTTGGGTCCTGGGCTTGCATTTGAATCCTTTGTTCCTACATCTTAATTTTTTGTCTTTGAAATGAGAAGTCAGTAATCCAGTGATAATGTCTCCTAAACTTCAAGCCTGAAGCAGAACAAGAGGAGAAAGACCAGAGGAATAAGCTAGAACAGAGATAAGCTGCCACCTTTGTTGCATATGAGCAGACAACCTAAACATGGGAGCAAAGACACACAAAGGGAGCTGTGGAGAGACTCAGACTTGGGAGCCACTGGGTTGGATTTGAGTCCCAGCTCAACCTTGAGTGGCATATTTGATTTCTCCAGGGCTCAGTTCCTATAAAATGGTATGACGCGTCAGTTAACATGATTGTTAGTAGGTAGATAGGAAGACAACAGATGATAGATAGATGGATAGATAGATAGATAGATAGATAGATAGATAGATAGATAGATAATAGACATATTAGATAGAATAAAAAGTATTTTATAGGAATAAACTTCACCTTTGCTTTATGTGTGTATATACTTAAGTAAAGTGTAAAACAATAAAAATCCTATGAAATATACTAAGTAAAACACTCTAAATAGTGTCTTGCCCACAGTAATCCCCATGCAAATTTTCATTGTTTTCAAGACGCTACATAGAAGAGTCCACAGTTTCCATGGAGGAAAGCACAGTGAATTCTGACTCCTTGGAGTCTGCAGCATTACATCAGGTCTTGAGTGAGAAGAAGCTTTGCACTGTCCAACAACAGCTTCCTCCCCTGATGTTCATCTCTGCTGCAAGAGCCTTCTCCCTCACCTACAAACTAAGATGCAGTGCCAACTTTGGACTCACGCTGTTGGTTCTGTCTCCCCCTAGTGTCCTATGAATGCAAAGCAAATGAGGTTCTCAATGTGTTTGGTAGTATAGAGACATGTTCAAATCCTGATTCAGGGAGTTTACTGCCAATTCCTAGAGACTTGGATGAATGTATGACACAACTGTAAAATAAGAAGGAACAATAAAGAGGAACAGAGTGGAAAGAAATTTTGGGTACAGATCCCTCTGGAACAGTGAGCGAGTTTATTTGCAAAGATTGCTATAAGCCAGGTGTCACCAACCAAGTAGCTTAAAGGACAGAGATTATGAGATGGTTTCTCACAATTCTATAGTATGTGGCATAATGTGGTTAATAGTCCTGGTGTCTTCCTGGTATTCTGTCCTTGGATTGTTGATATCTGTCTCCTCCCTATGTTTTTAGAGATCTTCCATGTGTGTCTGTATCCCGAAACTCGTTTAAGTACACAGTCATACTGGGTTGCAGCCCACACTAATTTCGCTTAAACTCAGCTACCTTTACCGACCCTGTTCTTGGATGCAGCCACATTCTGCAGAACTGAAGTTAATATTTCAGGATGCAAATGTTAAGGGGAACAATTCCTTCTATAATAATAGATACGAGGGATAATCCACTTAGGGAAACAAGATGGACCCTTTCATGCCTCGCCTATGGAAGGCTCAAGGTACGGCTTTTAGGCAAGGCATGGCTGCAGTTGCTAGCCCAGCTGTATCCGTCTGCATCTCTTTTTCCCTAAGTGGATTATCCCTCGTATCTATTATTGTAGAAGGAATTGTGCAAGAGGAAGCTCTTAGCCCTCATGATTAACTGAGGGGGGCTGAGATGTGGGGGCACCCCACATGGGAAGAGTAGGACAAGAGAGAGGGAGTAGAGGGTGGGAGGATGGGAGTGAGATGGGTGGAGGGAGGGGGGCTGTGATGGAGATGTAATTTGAAGTAATAAATAAACATAATTTTAAAAAAAAGAAATTATGCCAAGATCTCAAGGGGGCAGTAAGGTTAGGCAACTTCCAGAGGATGCCTTGGAAGCTCCTGAACTTTGAGGGCCAAGAAGTTAGTCACATGACATTTCTTCTCTACAGCACAAGACTGTGATTGCAGCAGCAGTCAGCCTGTAGATTGTGACCACTTTGGGTCGAACTATCCTTTCAAAGGGTTGCATTTCAAATAAGCTGCATATCATACATTTACATTACAACTCCAACTAGCAAAAATTACAGTTATGAACTAGCAATGAAAATTATTTTATGGTTGGGTCATTTAACAGAATATTTTTACTTACCAACACTTATATTTACTAATACTTAACAAATCTCTATAAAATACCTAAATCCTATAACCTAACACCTATAATCTAAAATCTATAATCTATCTAAGAATACCCTAATACGTAAGAACACTCTAATACCTATCTAAAAACACTTAATTAATACCATCTTAACTTTCTTAAAAGGATATTAATATCCTTAACATAGGTCCATGAGGATGGCTTGGTTTACGACAGTCCTGGAATGCAGTCCCTTTCAAAACTTAGTGTTCGTTGGCCTTACTTTGCCAGTTCACAATGCCAGTTTATTTCCACCACCAAATTGTGGCCAGTTTATAAAGTCAGTCTATTCCAGCCACCAAACTGAGGCCGGCTTTGTTCATCAGCTGAAACTCACCTCTAATGGTCTCCTTGGCCTGGCCAAACCTTAGAGCTGAAGGCCTCTCCAAGCGGCTTCCAAACTCCTCTTGCCTCGCACACTTTTCCAGCACTCTGGGTCCCTAAGACAGATGCCTTTAAAGAACTTTCTCTCAGTAAGTTTTATGCCGTGCCTTTGCTTTAGGCCATAACAGTCTAAATTCTGTTAATGGCATACCTTGCTGTGCGCTTCTCCAGCATGACTTCTTAGTTGGTGAGGGCAGGAGAATCTACTCACTTATAATTGGATTTTAGCCATGCAGTACAGGGTAACTATCCTACAACCAACACACTGAAAGGATCAGGAACATAGACTTGGTTACCTATTAATGGGACAATTTGACCTAGGGGTGCTACCATGTAGGCCCCCAGTGCAAGAGGAAGCTCTTAGCCCTCATATGACTGTTGAACTGAGAGGGGCTGATATGTAGGGACACTCCACATCAGAGGAGTGGGTTGGGTGGAAGAGGGAGGAGAAGTTGGGAGGGTGGAACCAGGAAGGGTGGAAAGAGGGCACTATGATGGAGTTGTAACTTAAAGTAATAAATAAACATTAAAAAAAGAGAGAGAGAGACTGTGTGGAATTCTCTGGTTTATATATCACGTTATCTCATGATTCTTGGTAGTCTCGAGGGTCCAAGAAATTTCTCGTGATGTCCAACAGTCCCATTGCTTCTAATGATAACTCAACATCATCTGCATGGGTTGTGTGGTTTTTTAGTCATGCCCCTTCAACAAGGCATATCGTCTGGCCTTCCTTATGTGGTGCCATATGCTAATCTGAACTGCCTACTAATTTCACTAAAAAGACTTAACTTCTACCACAGGGTCACCACAACATAAGGAACTGCACTAAAGGGTCCCAGCATTAGGGAGGCTGAGAACCAATGCACTACAGCTTCCTGGTAGCATTGAAAAGTAACAACTGATTTCTACATTAAAAACTAGCAACAGAGAAGGAACGGAAGAAAGACGAACAATACAAAATTTCATCTCTAGAACATTATGATTGCTTATCTGACTGATGGTTCTTCAGAAGACCCTATTTTCAAGGCTGCCTGTGATTAACTTGATTTAGAGTTCATCCAATGGGAAAGTTTTCAAGCCAAGGAATTGGAGACAATCATTGACACCATTATAAGCAGTAGATTAACTCCAGGCTGTGTAATACAGTGGGAAACAGCTGAAGTAAACAGATGACTAATAGTAACGTTTAAAATAACAAGCTGCCAGGTATGGTGGTGCACACCTTTATTCCCAGCACTTGGGAGGCATAGCAGGTGGATCTCTGTGAGTTTGAGGCCAGTCTGGTCTACAGAGCAAGCCAGGACAGCCATAGTTAGAGAGAGAAACCCTGTCTAAAAAAGAAAAAAACAAACAAACGAAATTAAAATAACAAGCTAGCTCAGCAAAGCCCGAGAAGACTCTAAGCTGTCAAGTCTGGATTTACTTTGATTGAAATGGGTATGTATGCTATCCTCCTCTACATAAGTTTATGGTTGGCTTAGACTAAATGAGATCCTGTCTAAACAAACACAAAAACCAATTTGCATATGCAGTGACTTCTCTGTAGCTCTGTCATCATGTATTGTCTTTAAAATATGCATTTTAACACACATACTAATTGAAATACATAAGACTGAGAAGGTATTACATTATTCCTAATAATAGAGAAACACTATCTTATACCTTTAATAAGGCATAATAATACTATCTTTAATTAATTTTACCTAGTTTAATTTGTAAGAATATTATTAATTTTTTGCACAAGTTTAAAAAATAATTTCTTCTTTTTTACTTTTATTATACTTTATTTTGTGAATTTCACATCATGCACCCTGTTCCATCTCATCTCCCACCTCCCTCCGACCCACCTTCCACCCTTGAAACCTCTCCCAACATAAAAAAAAAAAAATCTCATTGTGGAAGCTGTAGTGTGTCTCATTTTGTCCCACAATATTCCTTTTTGTCCACACGTTTTTTTTTGTTTGTTTGTTTGTTTTGTTTTGTTTTGTTTTGCTTGCAAAATGTTCATTATAATGACTCTTTGGTCTGGTATGAAGCCTCTGTCTTCTGCTACTTTGTCAGTACTGGAACCTCACTTGGACTCCTTTCAGATATGCTGTTATTGTCCTATGTCATGGAGCTCCTATAGTTTTGGATCTGTGGAACTGGCCTCTTCATGCACTCCAGTAGTTCATCCATGAGGCATATGTTGGGGTGGGTCAACTCAAAGCCCTGGTTCTGGGCCTGCAACCCCCACTTCCGGGGCCAGTTCTACTGTGCTACCCAGCTAAGGTGCAGGGCCCTCTCCCAAGTGCTACAGCAGGTAAGGGGTTGGACCAGTTCTCCTGCTCTCATGAGCCCATTAGGGCCAAGTCTCCCACCTGCTACCTGTGGTGAGGGGTTCAGAGAATGAAGGAAATCTCTCACCAGCACCACCACAAAGCAGACAAAAGGCAGAGTTGGCTCTCCCACACTGACACCCTCATGACTGACTCACCTACAACCCCCACATCCAGGACCAGGCAGGGCTCCCCTAGTCTCCGGCTTGTTCCCTGTCCTGGGAGCCCATCTGGTGCTTGCCTGGTGCTGGAATGGTGGTTGTCACAGGCTAGCTCCCTGTCCAGGCTCCACGGCATCAAAGTGGTGTTGGTCTCTGGCTTGCGTTTTTTCCAGGGACATTATTAGGCTCTTATTTATTCTGATGTTGATAGGTTAGAACACTGAGTATAGACATAACTTTTCTCTTCTCTGCCACCTTCTTCTGTACATGTGACACAGCAGCCACATCTGCAATGCCTCTAGGGATAGGCAAAAGATACTTTCTTGATTGTCCTTCACAGCAGACAAATATTGTCTGCCATGGGTATGTACTGGCACACACCTTGTGATTCCACATTCTGAATCACAGGCATGTGATGTTTAAATCTATTTCCACTTTCAAAAAATCCAAACATGTCAAAATGCAACTTTGCTTGCTTCAAATAACTGTACTTGAGTCCAACTTTAGACATATTAACTAGAATGTTCAATAAAGCAACAGTAATTTATTATGGCTTTATTTTTGTGAAATAATCATTAAGTCATATCCTAGTGTTTAAAATATTAAAGATTAAGTAAAGGCTAATTTCAAAGTGATTTGTCTCCTTGTAATAATTGCTCAAGTTTCCTTTTCTTTCCTTTACATACATTTTAAATCAATACTTCATAATGAACAATCCAGTAGAAAAACCTCTTATTATGAATGGAATTCCCATGTTGGCCAAATAACTTCATTAAAACTTAGGTTTTTGTAAAAGCATAAAATAACAATAATTTTATTTTAAATAGGTAAAGTTATCTTTAAATAAGTTTATGAACAAAAGTTAGAACCTTAAAATGTGGTTTCTGTATCATAATTTAATATGAAGCAAAATTCATGCTTGACATTTCTGAACTGAGGTAATTTTCTCACTGTATTCCAGCTGATAAAGACTGAAAAGAGATGCTATTAATGAAACACATGTTTATTTTCAAGTTTCAATTTTTGAATAATATTTTTATTTATTCCTTGAAAATTTCATACTTTTGTTGTTGTTTTGAGACAGGTTTTCTCTGTGTAACAGTACTGGCTGTCTGGGAATCAATTTGTAGACAAGGCTGGCCTTGAACTCACAGAGATTCCTCTGCCTCTACCTCCCAAGTACTGGGATTAAAGGCGTCTGCCACCATGCATGGTGAAAATTTCATGCTTTTATCAGTACATTTGGACCATACCCATCCATCATTACCTCTCTCCAGCTCCTCTCAGGTACCCCATCTCCACTCTATAGCTTCATGTCTTTCTTTTTGGTGTTGTTATTGTTTATAACCCCTGAATGCGGTTAGTGATACCTTTATATGTATGGGTGCAGGGTCATTCACTGGAGCATGAACAACCAGTGGCCGTGTCCCCAAAGAAGAGAGACTCTCCCTCCCTCACCAATCATCAGCTTCAAATACCTCCCAGAAGAGGGTGGAACCTTGGAAGCCCCTCACCTCCCCGACTCATTTTGGAATTCTACCTGGCTTTATCTTGGCTTAATCTGCTGCTTGTTGCCTGCAGGTTACTACAGCTGCTGTGAGTTGAGGCGTTCAGCAGTAAAGTCATGACCAGAAATCTATATTTGACAACTCTGCTCCTCCTCCATCAGCTTTAACATTTCCAGCTACTCTTTGTCCACAAAATTCAATGGCCTTGGATGCAGAAGCAGGGGGCATTTAATATAGATGATTCATCCATAGCTCAACACTCACAGTTATTTCTGTTTGGCACTTTGACAAGATATTAGTCTCTGCATTAACAACTATTCACTGCCAAAAGAATTTCCTCTGACCAGAGTTTAGAGCAACATATATCTATGAGTATAAACATACATATTTAGAAGGCCATTGGACAGCATATTTGACATGATGACAACAGCAGATTCCTATAATCTCTTCAGTCATGGATTTTTGACCAGGTTTACAGTACCAGGCATGAAATCCCTCCTGTAGCATAGGCCTGATATCCAGTGAGAAAGTGGTTGGTTACCCCATTAATCATCATGTCACTGCTGCAGTGGCTGGCACATCTTGCCAGGCAGGTTGGTATTACAGCATGCAGGGTCCAGCACTGGGTGAAATCACTGATGTAGTTTCTCTCCCAGAGAAAAACTACATAACAGATTCTGATACTATGCAAGTGGGCCAGCAGGGGGAAAATTTCCAGCCCAGTTGAGGTTGATTTCCTTATGTCCTGCATCTAAAATGAGTAGTGTCTTCAGAGATAAAGCTTCCCCATCTAGTTACAATAGGAAACCAAACAATAGGAAACCAAGCCCATGGCAATGGCCTATGTTGTTTGGGGTGCCTTGGGGTCTATCTAATAGATTGTAGGTAACCTGTCTAATGCTGTCTAATGGTCTTCTATGTAGGTAACCCATTCCTAGCACTGAGATTTTCATTTAGTAACCTCTATATCTTCCGGAAGCAGCATTGTCCACTCATGGAAGGCACTTCGGTTTAAACTCCTTTGTTTTATATATAATTAAAAAGGAAAAATTAATTTATTATTTCAGATACTTCTTCTAAGCTGACACACTTCTAAGACACTCATGGTGTCTTTCTTCTGAAGAGCTCTTGGCAGTAGATGAGGCATCACGGGCAAGTGGTGGAAAGGCTATGAGAAAATCAAAATAAATTGCAGGACATGGGGCATAGCAAACATTCTAGCAACAGTCTGTCTACACAGGCAATTTGTTTTATATATATTACATATATATGCAAAAGAACTGAACTAATATATTCACATAAAACATACAAATGGATATTCATTGCAGTCTCCAAAAACACGGCTAGTGATAGATTGACAAAATCTGATACATCCATAAATGAAATATTTCCCATCACAAAATGGTTTAAGTGTGGATACCCGCAGCAACTTCTATGAATCTTGAAAATATTATGGAGAAATGAAAGGCTCCAAACAGACTAGGCAACATAGTATGTTAATTTTTTTTCTGCGAAGTATGCAGAGGGACAGCAGCATAAGGATAAAGGAGATTCCAGATACCTGAGGTTCAAGGGAATAGTGTGGCAGGAGCAGTCAGTGGACGCTAACAGGTTTTTTCTTTGAAGTGATGAAAATGTTCTGGAGCCAGATAGTATCACCTGGTATACTAAATATACTAAGCTCCCATGAATTACACCCTTCAAAGGGTGGATTCCATAGACTATAAATTGTGTGTTGTATACACACACACACATACACACACACACACACACACACAACATACACAAAACAATCAACTCTTACTTCAAGTGGGATAAGAGACAGTTTGTTCTAGAGCCAAATATGAATGACCATCCATGGCTTGGGAGCACAAACTTAGGCTATCCCCAGTCTTGTGTTCCAACGCAGCAATAATACCATGAAATGTTTACAGTAATAGAAAAAATTCTAAATTGAGACACTTTCCAAATACATTGATAGAGACTTGAGATAGGCAGTTACAGCAGAGCAGGGAGTCCTCTGCTATAGACTTCTTTTGCCATCTGATGATGATCTTAGCTTTTGGGTTGGAGTCTGGAAGACTGTTCATACATTCCAAGACACTTCCCTGATAGCCACAAAGATTTTTGGTCACCCACAAAGGTGGTCAGTAAATGGTTATTTGAGGGGCTTGGAGAGTTTGGCTGCAGGCCCAAAACTTTCTAACCTTTCCACAATCACTGCAATTCCAGCCAGCCAATCAGCCTTGCAGATGTTTGATGCAACTGGGCCAGGAACTTCAGTTAACAGTCTTGAATCTTTTTTCTTTTCTTTTTTAAAAGCATTTTCATGAACTTTTTATTGCAAAAGAACAAAGGAAGCCATAAATCACATTTTTTATAGATACTGATGGGTATATCACTGAAGTGGGCAATATCAAAGTGAAGAGAAATTGTATTCTTATCCCTTTGATTGATGGACACTAGGCTTTCGTTAAGTTAATGTGTTCTAAATGATTTTTATCTGTTAGTCAAGCATG
Organism: Lophiomys imhausi; assembly: GCA_907164525.1. Lineage (NCBI taxonomy): Eukaryota > Metazoa > Chordata > Mammalia > Rodentia > Muridae > Lophiomys > Lophiomys imhausi. The sequence goes on along the minus strand of CAJQZJ010000522.1, from coordinate 1,022,958 downwards.
TTATGGTAGTGGGGAAAAATGACTAAGGGATCAAAAACAGTCAAAGATAAATTGAATGAAGCTCTGGACTAGCAATATTCTTACTTTTCCACAATCATTGAAATTTGGGGGGGGGCACTTCCTTTTATTTTATTTTCCCCTCTTTTTTAACATTTATTTATTTCTTCAAGTTACATCTCAATCATAGTCTCCTCATTCCTCCCCCTCCTGGTCCCACCCTCCTATCCTCTTCTCCCTTACCCGCCTATCTGCTTATTCTTTTTTAATTTAAGGTGTATCTTTTCCCCACAACAATTCCCCCTTTTAGTCCAATAAAAGGCTCTTTTTCTTATCACAATAAATACAATACAAAACAATAAGAATAATTAGGCCACAATTATGAAAATTATAAAGTATAACATACATTCCCAATGTCCAGTCCATACATATTTGGCAACTAATAATAATATTCTATTATCTATCTATCTCAATAAGTTTAAAGTTCTATACCTAACTCAGCTTCGATCCTAACTTGCATTACCAACTTAAAAACATCTTCTTAGACCTAGAACATCCTTTTACTTCCTAAACAATGTAAAATTTTAACTGTGAGACTATAACTATCTACTCTTCAACCACATCAGATACCTGAGAAGGATAAATATATCTGAACAAACAGGAAGTGCAGAGCCAGCAGCTTTCAAAACTGAGAAATGACAGACAACTGGCTGTCTGGATAGTCCCCAATTTCTCTCCATACATTAGAGCATCTATCTTCAGCCTCTTGGCCCAGTATCTCTGACAGACATTAATTGTAAAGCAGGATTTATGAAGGACTTGCCTACACTGTCTTGGCAGAGTTAGGTTGTCAACTTACCTGCTTCTAAGTTTTGTCCCTTTTGGACAGCATTCTGTCTACAGTTGAAGCAAGGTCTTCATAAGATTTCATAAGATAGACTTGAGACTGGGCAACAGTCTCAAGTCTAATGAAGACAGTAGTGTCTCAGTGGGGTCTATCAGGGTCTGGTTCTAAAACCTTCATTTTGCTAACTCAGATGAAGAAGAACCCATTTTGTCCATTGTGCCTGGCTACACCAAAAAACATTGATTACATTAGACTAGGTGTATAACATTTCAAAACAACATTTGAAAGGGGAGAGCACTGGGTCTGTGTGAGGAACAAACAAGGTAGGAGTTGTAAGGTCTCCTGGAAGGTTGAGCTGGCTCTTGATGAGGCAAAGCATCTATCAAGTTGAGGGACAGGTGAGCAGTGATGGATATCAAGGAACTAATGTGCTGACCCAGTGAGGCAAAGTCTAGACATAGGGTAGGACTTGGGGAAGAGCAAAAAAAAACAGGAGGCAGATTAAAATGTAAGAGTTCTGGCCTAGTGACTTTTTTTCTTAGTTGGATGCAGAGGGACCATGTCTTTCACAAATTGTGGTAAGGTAACCAAAAATTCAAACACATAAGGAACATGTATATGCTTTAGTTTAAGTGGTGTTAACACTATTTCATAAAGAACCCACTTAGGACAGAATTAAAGGGAAACACACTCAGCATAGTTGATTTGATGTCTACATTTTTGACCCTTCTATTTTAAGACAATTTTATTTTAGGAAATCTGTTGATGTAAGTTTCACTTCCTTATTAGCTTTATGCTGTGGTTGCTGTTGTTGTTCTGTCGTTTTAAATTTCCTTCTCCTTTGTTCTCCTCATGATGACCTCTGGACTCAGAAGCACAGAATCTTCATGACTGGTTAGGAATGGGCTTTGGATTCCTCCACTGGAATTTGGTGCTCTGCTGCCCCCTACTGTTCAAAACCTAAATAGACCACAATTCATAGGGGAAGCCAAATAATGCAAACTCACCTCCCCCTGACACCCTGGGGTTAGAGGCCCTCTTGGTAGATAACACTGTGGCCATGTGTGCAAGTAAATAATAGTGACTGGCCATGTATATGGTGGTGGGCTTTCCTTTTCTCCATCTGAAAGCCTGGGTCAGATCAGTAAGTTCTGCTTTCTGGGCTGAGGTACCTCACTTGGGCCCAAATTGTTTCAGTTAATTTACAATAAATTATGGCAACTCTCACATACCTGGTTTCATCTTTCATCTCATGACAGTTATGAATGAGCACCTGTGGATCATCATCAGGCATGAGAGTAGTAGGATTGATGGCAGTGGGTCAGACTTGAGGGTGGTTCAAGAGAAAGGGCTGGGTTACACAGGCATTAGACAGGCAGCATTCTGGTATGCCTTGGAGGAGAGCCTCAAAGGCCTGGGGTGCTGTGAGGTAGAAGATCCTGACCCAGAGTTCATTTGTTTGTTGTTGTTTTTCATTAGACTACCAGTAGCCACCATAGCTCTTAGACAGGTTTGCCATCCTGTGGCTCCAGGCTTCAGTTATTTGGACAAGTATGTCACAGGGCATTTCATATCCAAAAAGTTTGCATTAGTATCCCTTAGTAATGTGTTTTGTTTTGTAGGCAAACAGATGAAAGGGTTTTGAAACATTTGGAAATGCTAGGGCTGGAGCCGAAGTCAGAGCTATTTTCAAAACATTAAATGTCTTTTGTTTAGTCTCAGTCCAGATTAGGGGATCAGTGTCCACCTCTCTGTGCTGGTGTTTAGAGGCCTTGCTATTTCCACAAACTCTGGAATCCAGAGGCAGCAATTACCTAGCTGTATACTTGTAAACTCTTGAACCTGACTCAGTCTTTGGAGTGGGGATCTGAAGGATGACTGTCATGCTATTCTGAGATGGGCTTCTTTGCCTCCCCCCCCCCCAAGCTGGTAGTCAAGATAGGTAGCCTCTGATGTACAGAATTGGCCTGTCTTAGCCAACGTTCTGTACCCCAAAGTCTGTAACTCTTGCAGCAGTCACTCAGTGAGCTTTTTATAATTTATTTTAGGTTTAGAGGTTAAGAAGAAGCCTAAGTCATTTACATATTGTAAGAGTGTGATCCCAGTAAACCTCTGGAGAGTTTTTTAAATCCTAGTCCAGACAAGCTGGTCCAGGTGTGTTACTGGCTGTAACCTCGTTCTGGGTCTGTCCATTCAGAAGCAAAATTGGGTTGGTTCACAATTGCCAATGTGAGGTTGAAGAATGCATCTTTCATGCCCAAGACTGTATTTACCTGTTTCTCTAGAGGAATCAGACTCAAGAGAATCAGAGGTCCCAGGTTTCTTCACAAGCAGGAAAGGTGTATTCCAAGCTGACTGCCAGCCCACAAGGATGCCTGTCTCTCTAAGCCAGCCAACATGGACTGCAATTTCTTCTATTGCTTCCAGGGTCATTGGGTGTTGTTTAATCTAGATGGAGGCAGCTGAACTGGTTAGTTGAACAATTATAGGAACTTGGTGTTGGACCAGTTATGGGGGGTTCTTTCTGCCCATGCCTCTGGGAATCTCTGTTGTAAATCTAAGAGATAGCCCAACTGTATCTTTTGATTGAGGACAGTACTTTCAGCTAGGAGATATCCTTCTGAAAGAGGACAAAACATCAAAATTTTGCTGGGTATCTGTAAGTCCAACTCAACTGCATCTCATCATCAGAGAAGGTGACAGTGGCTTTCAGTTTATACAAAAGTTCTCAACTCTCAATTGGTTCTCTGTAGTTAAACACCTTCTGAGCTACCTTCTGGCAAGTGGGACCTATGCACACCTTTAAAATTTTCTAACATTTATAACTTTTGAAAACATATTTGTCCAACTGGGTGATAAAGGAAATCTTTTTAGCAACTGTCTTTAATGCTTCTAAAAAAAGGACCTAGCAAAAATTGTTTAACGTCTCCTTGGTCAGTATTGGACTGCAAAGAAAATTCATTCTATCCTGTTGGAGTAACCTAAAAGCTCCTTGTATTTTGTTGCTAATTACTGGCCCCAGAATCTGGTTGCTGCTCTTTGTTATGTGAACCTTGCTCTACCTAATTTGGAGTTCATTGGTTGAATACATGCTGCAGCCTGGATTAGGCAAAGAGAAAGAGAGAGAAACAGGTAGACTTGGCTAAGGAGCATGGGCTTTTGGGTGGCACAGAGAATCATGGGAAGAAGATGTGAAGCAGAAGGAGGAAAAGACATGCCAATGATGAGACAGAACAATACACATGGCCTGGAACATCGGCATAATATGGAGAATAACAGCCCAAGGTGATGTGTGGCATGGGTGGGGGGGAGAGTTTTATTTGGGGAATAGAATTATGAGATTGCCCAATCCAGGCTAAGGTTTGTTAAAAATCCATGAGGTTTCTGTGTGATTAAGGATTAACACCACTGACCAATTAACGATAATATAACATACTAGTAATGATTTAATTAATTATCACAACACTATCCAGGCTGCATTGTCAGGCAGCCATTCCCTCACCCTGCCTGGCTGCAGTTTTTCTACTTTTTTCAGAGAATAATGGGTTTTGAGTTTTTCAATTATCTGAATCATTGGTTTAAAAGGTGAATAAATCGTGAAAGAGGAAGGAGTGAAACTTACTCTTTCCTCCTTTCCTGGGTCTGCTTAGAGTAGGTGGAGAGGAGAGGAAATGTGCTCCTTGGGGCAACTGTTTCTCCTTCCTTACGTGAATTCTGCTTGGATGGCAGGGGGGTCTGGGTGAGAGTCCTGGCCCCTCCCTGCCCCCACACAGGAACCAGGACCTATCTGTGGACCGTGAGCAGAAGTCAAATGACAAAGCAAGCGAGTGTTCCACGAGTGGCAAAGGCCGAGGGTTTTTTGTTTTTTGTTTTTGTTTGTTTGGGGGTTTTTACTTGTCTGGTTTGGGTTTTTTGTTTGTTTGTTCATTTGTTTGTTTTGATTTTGTTTCACCATCTGGATGACCTGGCAGAGACAAAAGAATTCAAGAGGTCACAAGCCTTAAGCCAGGGGTTTTCACACCAGAGAAAGCCACCGGTTAAAATACGGAAACAGAACTGACAAAAACACAGAAAGACACACAGTAAAGACAGCCAGGGTTGTCCACCACACATTCATACACCTGCACAAACCAGGGAAACCTGGCCATGTCTCACAAGGGTCCTGAACATTGAATCAGAAGTTGCATCCGACCTCTCCTATGTTTCCAAACAGAAGGTGCTTTAAGTGGACTCACCTCTAGAGGTGACAGACCAGGTGACTTTCTAATTTGTTTCCTTTTGGGGCGGAGTCAGGCTCCTCTGAAGCAGGATCAAAGGGAGTCCCGGGGACCTGGAACATCTCAGGTTGTTCACTCCTGAGGAGTTCTTTGACCACTGCACTCTTCCCTGATCCAGGAGAATCTGAGACATCCTGTGTCTCCAGGCCTGGCCTCTGAGAATCTAAGTGGAACCTAGATTGTTGTGGGGCATCCACCAGAGAGGACTGACGGCTCAGGCACAGTTTTAAGCCAATAGAAAGTATTTACTAGCCAGCTATTGACTACTGTGGGTGTTCTGAATCCCAGTGTAGCTCTTAGCCTTTCTCACAGTGAGTTTTTAGGCACAAAAACCATATTCTTGTCTGGTTGGAACTTATTTATTTATTACTAAATTTACTTATAACAAACACCAACAATTTTTTAACTATTAATCCTATAAATTCCTACAACCCCTTTAACCTATCTACTAAACCTATTGATAATTATAACAACTACTTTCATAACCTTTTAGAATGATACAGTCTCTGGGGCAGGTCCTCAGTCATCAGGAACATAGTCTTTGTTGTAGATTCTTTAACGCACTTAGTAGTCCTTTTTCTGGATCTCTCAGATGCAGGTTCGTCAGGGTAGTTGGTTATTGCAGTCTCACCTTAAATAAGGCTTTATGCTTTCTTCTCTGTGGGAGACCCCAGCCGTCTGCAGGCCAACTTACTTCTTTTGAATCAGGAACTCAGCTGCTCTGCCTCAGTCCTTAAAGCCAGGCACGGTTTCCTTTAGGCCACTGTTTGGACAGATCAAACCCCTCTAGGCAAAAGCTGAGCCACAGGGTCCAGTCCTTGGCCTTTTGGTGTCTTGCTCAGGCTTTCTTTGCTCACCGGCTTCTTTCTGCTTCAGGGAGATAGCTGGCCATCAATGGCCAGCCCTTTTTTCAGCAGGACTCTTGGAGCTCTCTAGCATCAGGGGCCTCTTCTCTTCTGGGCTCCACGCACTGTCCTTAAATAAGAGGAACTCTGTTTTAGCTTAATTTGGGCTCCGCCCACTTAGCAGCTGAAAACAATGTCAGGCCAGATACTTTGTTTCTTCAAGTCTATTGAGTCTTTCCTGTTTTCCAGACTTCAAACTTGTTTTTCAGACTATTGAGTCTTTCCTGGTTTTCCTGACTTCAACCTTGTTTTTCAGTCTATTAAGTCTTTCCTGTTTTTGTTGACTTTATGTTGATAATGTTCTTCAGGCCCCGAATTAAGAGACAGTATCAGAAACTCCTATATATTTTCTAAATCTAATTTATCTAACCCCTACATTCTTGGTTCACATACTTTAGTTAGCAAGAACAGTTAGCCAGAAGTGGAAATACAGAAGCCAAAAAGCAAGGTTAGTACAATTAGAGACTTTCCCAGAACTAAGGACTTTGATGGGTTAGGTCTTTGATTTAGTGTTTGGCAGGTGGCACTGTCTACGTGCTGAGTTTCACAGCCTGAATGGCACTTCCATTATGGAGTCAGTTGTCTCAAGGTCTGGAGGCCTGTTACAGTGTGGGTTTTCTCCTTCAAGAACACCAAGAAAAAATGACATATGGCCACTGTTCTCAGCTTCCCCTCAGCCTGACTGGTTACTCCCCAACCTCAGCCTCAAGCCATCAGGGAGAGACATCAGGGTACATGTCTAATGGCTTGGGCACCATATTCTCTAGCTCTAAAAGTGAACAAGCTTATTAATGGTCCCTTTCTAACCAGAAAAGAGTTTCTTCTGCCTTCAACCTGTCTCTTTATCTACTCTGCTCCCATTGTGTGTTACAACATCACCAGACTTCCAGGGTCCCCACAAGTCTCCAAAGTTAGAAGTAAATGCCATATTTTGACCCCTTTCCCAGGCCCCAGACCCTACAGAGGGAAGCTCGTGAGAAGACGTACCAAAAACAAACAAAAAAGATAGTGCGGATGTGGAGGCAGGCAGAACTGTTCTGAGAAAAAGTCCCCAGGTACACAGTAGGGACAGTGTGCCATGGAAAATGCATGGCCTGCTCAGCATCTTTTGGCATTTTTCCTACACATAGGTCACAAAGAAGGTCTGAGTTCAGGTGTGCAGACCCCAAAACAGAAGCAGAAGACTAACCGCTGTTCCCTGCCCAACCTGGCCTCAGCACCCTCATGATGGTACTGAGCAGTTTCAATGGTATCAGAGGTGCTGCTATGGCTGTTCTTCATTGTCAGCCTGACTACATCTGAAATCAACTAAAACCCAAGCATCTGGGTACATCTGTGAGTGATTTTTTCGTAACTAAATCTTTTGAGCTGGGAGGATCCATATTTAATCTGCTGACAGCCTCCATAAAGGACATGGAAGAAGGAAGCTAGCTCCTTTGCCTGCTTGCCCTCAGTCTCAATGGCCAGCCCATTCCTGTACTGACATTACTACCTACTTCTTTGGGATTCTGGCATATCCTGAAGATCAGCTGAGACATCCAGCCTCATGGACTGAACAGCTACTGAACTCTTGGATCTTTTATTGGTAGACAGCCATTGCTGGACCAGCTGAATCACAGTCTATAAGCCTGTAAAACATTCTAATAAATTATAAAAACATGTATGTATGTGTGTGCATACAAGAAATCAGCTGCAAACAAAGATAAGACTGTCTCTCCAAAGGTCTCATCCTCTAGGATACATTTAGTAAGTGAGTCCAGGCTGTTCTCAGAGTGCTTAGCATTCACCCCCATATATATACTGATTACATCCTCTGCCCTAACAGCCACTGAGACCCTGTAGCTGTTACCTTATTCTCAGTAACACAGCATAAAGATATGAGGGGTGAAACTAACTCACTAATATCAATACATATGAAAATAATATTATATAATATCATTTTTATTATGCTATAATATTATATAATATATAATTATTTATAATTATATAAATATAATTATATTATATTAAGTAATTATATAAAATATGTATATATGTATATATACCAGATCTCTGACAGCAAGACAAGACAGGGTTCTGTTTCTGAGTGACAGCCCATGTATAATCTGGAGAAGCGAGGCATTGAGTTGAAATTGGGCTCAGAGTGTGCCCTGACTCTGCTGTTTGCTAGGGTGAGCTTACCTGGTGCCATCAGTGAAGCAAGTCTGATTACAACACAGCACTGCCTGCCTCACTTCTCTCCTGGAAAAAATCTCCTGTGAAGAAATCAGCTGCAAAGACAAGATTGTCTCTCCAAAGGTCTCATCCTCTAGGATACATTTAGTAAGTGAGTCCTGGCTGTTCTCAGAGTGCTTAGCATTCACCCCCATGTTTACTCCATCCCATCCTGGGGAAAGAAAGCAAAAAGACCCAGAAACAGACTCTAAGATTCAAACTATTGATTAGGTACTCCGCTCTAAAGGCCATTGAGACCCTATAGCTGCTATCTCGTTCTCAGTAACACAGCATAAATATGCAAGGGATGAAACTAACTCACTGATTCATAGCTTCCCAGGACACTAGTGGTAGAAAACTTAATTAAATTACTTTGGGCACCATTTGTAGAAATAATTAAATTGTTTACTTAGTATTTACATTATATTTAATTGGTTGGCGGTGTTAATCCTTAATCTGCCATTATAAATGAGCACACAGAGACATCTGATGGATTTTAACAAGCCCTGGCCTGGATTGAGCAATCTTAGCCCATCTAAGCTAGCTCTTAATTCTATTCCCCAAATTTGACCCCATATATGCATACATCGCCTGGGCTGTTATTCCCCCATGCTATGCCGATGTTCCAGGCCACATGGAATGATCTTCTTTCAGCTACCCCATCGTGTGTCTCCTTCTTCCTGCTCCTAGCTTCTACTCTTGCAGGCTTCTTTTACCCATGAACCTGTCTGCTTCAGCAGCCTGCACACCTTAGTCTCACCAACCTCTGTCTTTGCCCAATCTCAGGCCTCTGCATTTATTTAACCAATCAGAGATAAGCAAGGTAACACAGCATTACTTGATGGACAGAAAGCAAGCTTCTGGGAGCAGGTTAACATTTAGAATGCATAACATCACCCCATCTACTAATCCTATCAGAAAACCATGGAGGTATCCTTGCAAAGGAAGAAAGGCAAAATAACCACCTGGAGGCACTGAGTGAAGTACTGTGATCCAAGGGGCGGGGCGATGGATGGTATAGAAGCATGTACCCAGTCTCCTGCACTGCCTCTTTCTTTCCTCTTATTCACTTGGTGTTTACATATGTATTTATTCATTCTTTCCTTAGTCTTTTTATTTTTTCTCTTTCTCCCTTCCTTCTTTCCTGTCCACTCTGTTTCTCCCTTCCCTCCCTTTTAAAAACAAGTATTTCTGAAGCCCCTACTGTGAGCCAGGTGTCATGCTGGTAAACAAATACAGATTCCCAAAGTGAGTACAGTCCTCCTTCCACAGAATTTACTCTAGTCCACACTTCTCCTCCCCCCCTTCCATTCTACCTCTTCCTTTCCTCTTCCCTCTTCTCATCCTCTCTCTCACTCCCTCTCTCTGTGTGTCTCTCTCTTTCTGTCTCTCTCTCTCATTTTTCCTCCATTCTTTTTCTTTCCGTTTAGAATTCTTTTTTTCCATTATTTTTTATTTCTTCAAGTTACATCTCAATCGCAGTCCCCTCCCTATTCCCCCTCCAGTCCCACCTCCCACCCTCAACCCCCCATCCTCTTCCCTTTTTTTTTCTTTAAAGTTTAAGGTATATCTTATTTCCCCCTACAGTTTCCCCTTTCAGTCCAACAAATGGCTCTTTCTCTTATAATAATAAATACAATACAGTACAACAGAGGTAATTACGCCACAGTTATGAGGGTTATATGGCTTAACGTACATTCCCAATGTCCAGTCCATATGTATTTGGTACCTGACTTTAACATTCTACTATCTAACCATCTCCATGAGTTTAAAGGTCTATATCTGACTCAACATTCATACTAACTTGCCACACAATTTTAAAAGTATCTTCTTAGATCTATAACACTCTCTTGACTCCTAAACAACTCAAAATTTAATTATGAGACTCTAGCTATCTGTTCTTCAACCACCTCAGAGACCTGAGCGGGATAAATATATCTGATTTTATAGGAATTACAGGGCCTGCAGCTTCCCAAACTAAGAAATGACATACCAGTGGCTGCCTGGACAGTTCCCATTTTCTCTCCATACATTACAGCATCGATCTTCAGGCATTTGGCCCCGTTTCTCTGACAGACATTGATTGTAGAGCAGGGGTTATAAAGGACTTACCTACTCTGTCTTGGCAGAGCGAGGCTGTCGACTTACCTGCTTCCAGGTTTTGTCCTTTTTGGACAGCATTCTGTCTACAGTTAGGGCAAGGGGCTTTTCCTACCAAGAGATAGGCTTGCGACTAATTCAATCATCTCCCACTGGAGATTCTTTGATGCACATCTTCTACTTGGGGGAGAATAGGGGGTGCTGTCAGGAGTTGATATGTCTTGATATAAAAAAAATCTAAAGTTACGAAAACATCTTTGAATGCCATATTCTGCAGATCTCTTGAGGTTTTTGAAGAGGCCCTATCTATCTCTTATATTAGGGTAAGCAGATGTTGCTTGTCTCTTAGCAGGTTTATTTCTGATTGGCTTAGCAAATAACTATAATAGGCTGTTATAGTACCTAACAGAATGACTGGCTTGCATAACCATTAGTTTGCATTTCTTAATTATCTAAACACTTTATGACAATTAGTAGTAAAAGGCCGAAACATCACATTTCATTTTTTTTTCTTTACCTCCTAACACTTCCGTCCCATTTCTCTGGGGTGGAGTGTCCTTATATAACAGTCCTCATCTCAGTTGAGAGGTCGTATGAGGGCCAAGAGCCTCCTCATTCATTGGGGGTCTACGAAGCAGTACCATCAGTGAAAAGTGTCTCGTTGCCCGGGAGAGAGAACTACTAAACAAACAAACCAATAAGCAGACAAAAGATAAAAAAGACTAAAAAATAGAAAAAATATAACTAATATATAAAAAATAAATAAAAATTAAAAATAAGAAGTCTATGTCCAAGTTCCCTTTGGTGTGTTAGTTGTAGTATCGATGCCTTCTAATATATAGCTAAAATCCTACTATAAGTGAATAGATGCCATATGCGTCCTTCTGAGTCTGGGTTAGCTCACTCAGGATGAGCTTTTCTAGTTCCATCCATTTGGCTGCAAATTGCATAATTTCATTGTTCCTGATAGCTGAATAATATTCCATTGTGTAGATGTACCACAGTTTTTTAACCCATTCTTCGGTTGAAGGACATCTGGATTGTTTCCAGTTTCTAGCTATTACAAATAAGGCTGCTATAAACATAGATGAGGGAACTTCCTTATGATTCCATGAAGAGGCATTTGGGTGTATACCCAAAAGTGGTATGGCTGGGTCCTGAGGCAGAACTATTCCAAGTTTTCTAAGATATCGCCAGACTGACCTCCATAGTGGTTGCACAAGCCTGCACTCCCACCAGCAATGGAGGAGGGTTCCCCTTTCTCCACACCCTCGCCAGCATGTGCTGTCATTTGAGATTTTGATCTGAGCCATTCTGACAGGTGTGAGATGGAATCTCAGAGTCGTCTTGAGTTGCATTTCTCTGATGATTAAGGATGTTGAGCATTTCTTCAAGTGTCTCTCAGCCATTAGGGATTCATCCTTTGTGAATTCTCTATTTAGCTCTGTCCCCCATTTTTTGATTGGATTATTTGTTTTCTTGGCATTTAATTTCTTGAGTTCTTTGTAGATTTTGGATATTAGCCATCTGTCAGATGTAGGGTTGGTGAAGATTTTCTCCCAGTCTGTAGGCTGCCGTTTTGTTCGAATGACAGTGTCTTTTGCCTTACAGAATTTTTTCAGTTTCATGAGGTCCCATTTATTTATTGTTGATCTCAGGTCCTGAGCTGTGGGTGTTCTGTTCAAGAAGTTGTCACCTGTGCCAATTAGTTTGAGGGTTTCTCCCACTTTATCTTCTAGTAGATTTAGTGTGACCGGCCTTATGTTAAGGTCTTTGATCCACTTGGACTTAAGTTTTGTACAAGGTGATAAGTATGGGTCTAATTTCATTCTTTTACAAATGGACATCCAGTTGGACCAGCACCATTTGTTGAAGATGCTGTCCTTCTTCCATTGTGCCGTTTTGGCTTCTTTGTCAAAAATTAGGTGGCCATAAGTGTGTGGGTCTATTTCTAGATCTTCAATTCGATTCCATTGATCTACTGGTCTGTTTCTATACCAATACCATGCTGTTTTTACAACTATTGCTCTGCAGTACAGCTTGAAATCTGGGATGGTAATACCTCCAGATGTTTTTTTATTGTACAGGATTGATTTAGCTATTCTGGGCTTTTTGTTGTTCCATATGAAATTGAGACTAGCTTTTTCCAAGTCTATAAAAAAATTGTGTTGGTATTTTGATAGGAATTGCATTGACTCTATATATTGCTTTTGGTAGGATGGCCATTTATATTATGTTGATCGTACCTATCCATGACCATGGGAGATCTTTCCATCTTCTAAAGGCCTCTTCCATTTCTTTCTTCAAGGGCTTGAAGTTCTTGTTGTACAGGTCCTTTACATGCTTGGCTAGAGTTACCCCCAGGTATTTTATGTTGTTTGTGGCTATTGTGAAGGGGGTTGTTTCCCTTATTTCTTTCTCAGCCCATTTGTTTGTTGTATAAAGAAGGGCTTCTGATTTTTTTGAATTAATTTTGTATCCAGTCACTTTGATGAAGGTGTTTATCAGCTGTAAGAGTTCTCTGGTGGAATTTTTGGGGTCGCTTATGTATAATATCATATCATCTGCAAATAGGGATAATTTGACTTCTTCGTTTCTGATGTTTATCCCCTTGATCTCCTTTAGTTGTCTTATTGCTCTAGCAAGAACTTCAAGTACTATATTGAAGAGATATGGTGAAAGTGGACATCCTTGTCTTGTCCCTGAGTCTAGAGGAAATGCCTCAAGCTTCTCTCCATTTATTTTGATGTTGGCCACTGGCCTGCTGTATATTGCCTTTATTATTTCTAGATACGGCCCTTGTATGCCGTTCTCTCCAGAAATTTTAGCATGAAGGGGTGTTGGATTTTGTCAAATGCTTTTTCTGCATCTAGTGAGATTATCATGTGTTTTTTTTCTTTCATCTTGTTTATATGGTGAATGGCGTTGATAGACTTTCGTATGTTGAAACATCCCTGCGTTCCTGGGATGAAGCCTACTTGATCATGGTGTATGATACTTTTGATGTGTTCTTGAATTCGGTTTTCTAGTATTTTATTAAGTATTTTTGCATCTATGTTCATGAGGGAGATTGGTCTGAAGTTCTCTTTCTTTGTTGGGTCTTTGTGTGGTTTAGGAATCAGGGTGATTGTGGCCTCGTAGAATGAGTTTGGCAATGTTCTTTCAGATTCTATTTTGTGAAAGAGTTTGAAAATTATTGGTGTTAGCTCCTCTTTGAAGGACCGGTAGAATGCCGTGCTAAAGCCATCTGGCCCTGGGCTTTTTTTGGTTGGGAGATTTTTTTTTGTTTTTGTTTTTTTTTTTTTTTTTTTTTTCTTATTTTCGAGACAGGGTTTCTCTGTTTAACAGCTCTGGCTGTCCTGGACTCGCTTTGTAGACCAGGCTGGCCTTGAACTTGCAAAGATCCGCCTGCCTCTGCCTCCCAAGTGCTGGGATTAAAGGCGTGCGCCACCACTGCCCGGCTGGTTGGGAGATTTTTTAATGACTGTTTCTATTTCCTTAGTGGTTATAGGGCTGTTTAATCTGTTTATCTGATCTTGATTTAGCTTCGATAGGTGGAATCTATCAAGAAAATTGTCCATTTCACTTAAGTTTTCAAATTTGGTGGAGTATAGATTTTTAAAGTAGGATCCAAATATTCTCTGGATTTCCTCAATGTCTGTTGTTATTTCTCCCTTTTCATTTCTGATTTTGTTGATTTGTGTTTTCTCCCTCTGTCTTTTAGTTAATTTGGCTAAGGGTCTGTCTATTTTGTTGATTTTCTCGAAGAACCAACTCGTGGTTTCATTGATTCTTTGTATAGTTCTTTTTGTTTCTAAGTTGTTGATTTCAGCCCTAAGTTTGATGATCTCCTGCCTTCTGCTCCTCTTGGGAGTGTTTGCTTCTTTTTTTTTTTTCCAATTCACCCAGTTTAGCTGTTAATTTGCTAATATGAGCTGTCACAATTTTCTTTTTGAAGGCACTTAGTGCTATGAACTTCCTCATAGCACAGGTTTCATTGTGTCCCATAGGTTTGGGTATGTTGTGTCTTCATTTTCATTGGATTTTATGAAGTCTTTGATTTCCTTCTTTATTTCTTCCCTGACCCCAGTGGTCATCCAGTAAAGAGTTGTTCAATTTCCATGTGAGTGTAGACTTTCTGTTGATTCTTTTGCTATTGAAGTCCAGCTTTATTCCATGGTGGTCTGATAAGATACAAGGGGTTATTTCAATTTTCTTGTATCTGTTGAGGCTAACTTTGTGTCCAACTATATGGTCGATTTTGGAGAAGGTTCCGTGAGGTGCTGAGAAGAAGGTGTATTCTTTTGTGTTGGGTGAAATGTTCTGTAGATGTCTGTTAGGTCCATTTGTTTCATGATCTCTGTTAGACTCAATATTTCTGTTGGGCCTCAGTCTTGATGATCTGTCAATTGTTGTGAGTGGGGTGTTGAAGTCTCCCACTATTAAAGTGTTTGGGTCAATGTGCGATTTAAGTTTTAGAAGCATTTCTTTTATAAATGTAGGTGCCTTTGTATTTGGGGCATAGATGTTCAATATTGAGATGACCTCTTGGTGGATATTTCCTTTAATGAGTATGTAATGCCCTTCTCTGTCTTTTTTTATTAACTTCAATTGGAAGTCTATTTTGTTTGATATTAGGGTGGCTACTCCAGCTTGTTTCCTGGGTCCATTTGCTAGGAAAACCTTTTCCCAGCCCTTTACTCTGAGATAGTGTTTATCTTTAATAGTGAGGTGTGTTTCTTGTATACAGCAAAAAGATGGGTCTTGTTTATGGATCCAGTCTGTAAGTCTGTGTCTTTTTATTGGCGAGTTGAGTCCATTGATGTTGATGGATATTAGTGACCAGGGGTTGTTATTTCCCATTATTTTGGTATAGCTGGCTGTCTTGTGTTTCTTTTTTGTTTAGTTGCTGTGGAGGTTTCTATTTCCTCTATTTTCTTGGGTGTAGTTATCTTCTCTGTGTTGGAATTTTCCTTCTAGGATCTTCTGTAGGGCTGGGTATGTGAGGCGAATTGTTTGAATTTGATTTTGTCATGGAATATCTTGTTTTGTCCATCTATGTTGATAGAGAGTTTTGCTGGGTATAGTAGTCTGGCTGGGCACCTGTGTTCTCTCAGGGCTTGTAGGACATCTGTCCAGGCCCTTCTAGCTTTTAAAGTTTCTGAGGAGAAGTCAGGGTCTGCCATTGTATGTGACTTGGCCTTTTTCTCTTACAGCTTTTTAATATCCTTTCTTTGTTCTCTACATTTGGAGTTTCTATTATTATGTGGCGAGAGGAGTTTCTTTTCTGATCTAATCTGTTTGGTGTTCTGTAAGCCTCTTGGATTTTTACTGGCATCTCTTTCTTTAGGTTTGGGAAGTTTTCTTCTATGATTTTGTTGAAGATATTTCCTGGACCATGGAGTAGGGAGTCTTCTCTTTCCTCTATGCCTATAATTCTTAGGTTCATTGAGTCCTTGATTTCTTGGATGTTGTGGGTGAGAGATTTTTTAGCTTTCTCATTTTCTTTGGATGTTGTACTGATTTCTTCCATCGAATCTTCCATGCCTGAGATCCTGTCTTCCATCTCTTGCATCCTATTTTTCATACTCACATCCGTAGTTCCTGTTCTCTTCTCTTGATTCTCCATTTCCTCTTTTAACTCTGACTGTGTTTTCTTTATTGTTTCCATTTCTATTTTCATGTCTTGAATGGTATTGTTCGTTTTGTACATTTCCTTCTCCAGTTTGCTTGTTTTGTCTGGAGATCTTTCATTGCTTTATCCTTTTCCTGTTCAAGCTGGGTCACTTTGGCTTGGAGCTCTTTAATGGTGTTATTCGTTGTTTTGACTTGTAAAATTGTGGCTTCTTTGAATTCCTTCATAGTTTTAAGTTCTTCTTGAAGGGACTCTATCACTTTCCATAATGTAGAATTGTCATCGTTTTCATGTGTTTCAGTTGTGGTGAGGTGGTTCGGGCTGGACGGAATAACGTTGCTTTCTTTTGTTGGAGACATTTCGCTTTGTTTTTTTTTTTTTTTGTCTGGGGCCTCTGGCCATGTG
>CAJQZJ010000522.1:969696-1003556 GCA_907164525.1 Lophiomys imhausi | reverse complement strand
TTTTTTTTTTTTTTTTTTTTTTTTTTTTTTTTTTTTTTTTTTGCTGTATTCTGGACTTGGTTCCAAAGGTGGCGCTTTGGTGTAGGAGTAGCGTTGCCTTACTCCACCCCTATAAGGTGAGTCATTCAGCCCTGCCTCCCAGGTAGAGACCTAACTAATCCAGGTGGCGGAGCTGTGTACAAGTAAGCTCTGGTTCCCTGCTGGAAGGGCCCGTAGTAGTACAAAAGTCCGATATCTGACAGTTTCAAGTATCTCGCAGTTTGCCCGGGGTTGGTTCCTGTAGCGGGTAAATCTGCAGTTCAGCTCCAGTAGCCTTGCCTCTCCCGTGGCTTGTAAACTGGCCAGTTTCGTCACAGACTGAGATCTGCAGTCTGAAGGCACTTTGCAGCAAAGCTCCACTCACTTCCAAGGGTCTCAACCTTTCGCCAGATAATTGGATTGTCTGTGTGAGACCCGGGAGTGCCCAGCAGGGTGGGGATTATCTCTGCGTGGGTTCTGAATCTGCCGGCTGGGTATTAGGTTGGAACTTACCAGGGGTCTCTCCTGTTGGGGGATGGGTTATCCCGATTCCCGGGTCCAGAGGCTTCCTAGTATGTCCAAGAGTGGGAAGGGGCATCCTGCCCAGGGATCTTCCGTGGTCCCTGTGTAGCTGGGTGAGATTTAGAAGGGGTTGTGCCCTTTGTACAGCATCCTGCAACACTTGCCGTCTTGTGACTGTTGACCCTGAAATCAAAATACGTCCGTGCCGGCCGCCACCATCTTGGATCCCCCTTGTCCTCCATTCTTCTTGGGACTTTTTCCTTTACTTTCACTTCCCTTCCCTTCCATTGCCCTCTAACCTCTTCTTCCTTGATACCATTCACTATTCCTTTACTTTTACTAGTTTGTTTTCTTTTCTGATTTGCCTGGTGACCCTTGACATTACATCTGGAAATAAGCTGCCCTGAGAGCCTTCTTCAACCTCTGGAGGCTTAGCTGGGGGCTCTCTGGGCATCTCCTGTGCAACCATGTTAGTGCTGACTGCTTCACCATATGAACATGCTTCCAGATGGACATTGCAGTCCAGAGAGGATTTGGTGTGTAGCAAGCAGCACTGAAAGAATAAATAGGTGCTTCACAGGCCTGGAAAGAAGAACATACTGAGAAGAAAGACCTAAGAACAGTATCAGCTCTGACAGTCCCTGAGGGAGCAGACATGAGCCAGCCCTAGATACAACTGTGGTCATGCTGAGCTAGTCTGCAGGTGCATGGGAGTGAGCCCCTGCTCCTTAGCTCATCTTCAGTCCATGTTTCCCTGAGTATGAGATATGAGAATATTATAAAGACCAGAGCCTTAGAATTGCTAGGATTCATGATTTAGTCCTTCCTGTTCAGCAGGGGTAGTGACAACACAAAGGGTCTACACTATAGCCTCTCTACACTCCTCTGAAAGCATACTTTTAAACTATTTATTAATAACTCTAAACACCTTCCAACCCACCAACCTGAAACATAAAAGAAAGGAAATAGACATCTTAAGTCACAGGTCCTTGGGGTAACTTATCAGCCCTCCAGCCAAATCAGCATTCACAGGAATAGATGCAATTAGCAACAGGAAATAAGTAAACACCTAAAACAGGAACACAGCTAATCAGGAACACCAGTAAAGACAGCTGAAGAGGCAATGGTTTTCGTGGCCCCAAACGGGACAACCTGAGCTCATCCCCACCCAGGCCACGATCTTCACCAAGTCTTGGCAGCAGGAAACTTTGGTAAAGCATTTTCTGAAATCCTTCAAAGCAAAGCAGCAATGAAAAACAAGGAGAAATAATGCCAAGTGAAAAAAAAGCTCCTCCACATTTCCGAGGCTTCCCTTTATACCTGCATAAGAATGCCTTCCAATTGGCCACCTTCATGCCCTCCTCACAAGATACTTCCTGTTGACCAAGATCATGGGCTTTCCAAGGTATCTATCCTTCAAAAGATATAAATATGTTTCCCACACATGACAGTTTTCCAGCTGGCAAAACATCACATGCTTTTCTATGAGGATGTTTTGCACACCCCTTTCATGAGTCTGTTTTTCAGTGATGGAAAAAGCACCCCCACATCCCACACTTGGGACTGAAACAAAAAAACACATTCATTCAACACAACTGTGTTTCCAAAGAAATCCAAACTTCCACCACACTCCTCAGTTTGGCGGAATGATGGGCAGGAACCAGTTTAGGATGGCACCTGATGGCAACTCCAGTTTATACCAGAGTCTGTGCTTCAAAAAGTGGAAAGCAACCTTTGAGCCAAATCCCCTCTTTCCTGAAGCCTGTCCTGAAGAGCAGGTAGGATGCAGTGCCCCCATATCCACAGCCTCTCCTGTTGTTGGGGCCTCATCATCACCCAGTGGTCACTATGGATTAGGGAAAGGGGTCTCTGCATACTACATGGATACCTCACTGAGGTCAGAGTCCTTGAGAGAAATCTCCCTCCTTGTGCAGACATGCCTGCTCCACTGGCTTCCCATCTTCTGCTCTAATATCTCGCAGAAAAAAAAGCCCACAGTTCCCAAGACATCATCATCTTGCTCTTCTGAGGCCATATATTCAGAAATGCATCCCCATTATTTTGTGCCTCTGTCCATTGACCACAGTTGTATTTGTCCAACCACTGATAATAAATATCTCTCCAAATGATAACCCACATTATTTTTTTAAACATCTTAGTTCTCCTTTGGACTTCTGTATGTAGTATCCTCATATGTAGATCCCAGGTTGCTCTCTGGCATGCATGGGTTTGCAGCATATGACTCTAGATTGCATTATCTCTCTAGCCCCTCTTTTCTGATATTTCTGGCTGTTTGTGTTGAGGATGAAATGAACCTGACTATAGGCAGTCTAACTACTACACTGTAGCAGAGCCAGCAGGATGTCCTTTTCATTAAAGCCTCTGATTTCCTTATACAGCCCAGGATCATCTGCCCTGAGATGGTGTTCCCACAGTAGCTGAGCCTTCCTACAGAGTAAAATCATCAACCAAGAAAACCTCTCACAGGCATGACCACAGGCAAATCTGATAGAGACAATTCTTCAGTTGAGATTTGCTCCTCCAAGCTGAGTCTGGGCTGTGTCAATTGACAATAAAAACTAACCTGGACAGACAGGAACTATGTCAAGACCAGTAAAACAACAGCGACAAACAGCTATGAGAAATAAGGCAAATATGCAAGGGAGGACTATGAAGTTGTAATTCTAAAAGATTATAAAGAATTGCTGAGAAGCAATTCTGTGGTGTATTTAAAGACCTAGGGTCCCAATAATTTCTGAAAAGATGATTAAGGAAAAAAATAAGTATAATGGAAAGCTATGAGTACCTTCCTCATTGTAACCTAGTCTTTCCTCAGATGACTTCATGTGGATCCATGAGGATCAGAGGCCATGTCCTGGAAGCATCTTCAGGATGGGCTCAGGATGAAGGTGTGGAGTCAGTGAGTGGTCTTTCTGGACCATGA
Source organism: Lophiomys imhausi (assembly GCA_907164525.1). NCBI lineage: Eukaryota > Metazoa > Chordata > Mammalia > Rodentia > Muridae > Lophiomys > Lophiomys imhausi. The sequence continues at coordinate 1,000,072 of CAJQZJ010000522.1, read as the reverse complement.
GCAGTATCCAGGCTCAGAGACAGAAGGAAGTAGGAGGTGAAGAGACAGCCTTCTCATCCATTCTTCCATGACAGTATTGTTTACTAAGCAGGACTAGTTCTGTAGTCTTCAGGGCCCAGGGTTACATGATAATATAACACAAAACTTTTTGATGAAAATCATTAAGCATTTCAAAAGTCAAGCACAATAGCACATACCTGTAAACCCAGGAACTGGAGGTGGAGGTAAGATGATCAGGAGTTCAATGTCACCATTCTCAGACACATGAGGCCAGGCTGAACCATATAAAACTGTGTCAAGAAAGAAAGAAGGGGAGGGATGAGAAAGGATAAAATGAGATAAAGAGACCCAGAATTTCCAAACAGTGAGAACACTAAGAGTCCTTCTCAGTGCACAGTCTCTATGGCTATGCAATGTGCCTGCCCAAGAAGTCAGTCCTGACTTGAGGCAGATGAGTATGTACTTACAAGCTCTAACATCTGACCAGTCAGGGACACATCCCAGCCCAACTTCATTCTAAAAAGAAGTCACTGAATGACATAGGGTTTAGCAAACCCTTCTTGTAAAGGATCATGTAGGATACAGTTTCAACTTAGCAAATTACCATGTCCCCACATTATAGTATAAAAGCCACAGTCATGAATGATGGGACTATGTCCCTATAAAACTTTATGGATCCAGACTGGATTTGGTACACAGGCTGCAGAGTCAGACCCCACTCTGAATTTCAGTTTCTTCTTAAAGAGATGACCATAATCATAGTATCCTCACACAGGATTTCTGTGAGGAATAGATAAGACAGTGTAAATGCCAAGAGGGGTGTTGGGTTTGCTGGTCAGATGGGAAGGTATCCAGGAAACCCACAACTCCAAAGCCCATGTGTAGGGGTTGGATGGATTAGATTTGGAAAATATATAGGAGTTTCTGATACTGTCTCTTAATTCGGGGCCTGAAGAGCATTATCAGCATGAAGTCAGCAAAAACAGGCAAGACTCAATAGACTGAAAAACAAGGTTGAAGTCAGGAAAACAGGAAAGATTTAATGGATTTGAAGAAACAAAGTATCTGGCCTGACATTGTTTTCAGCTGCTAAGTGGGCACAGCCCAAATTAAGCTGAAACAGAGTTCCTCCTATTTAAGGACAGTGCATGGAGCCCAGAAGGAGAAGAGGCTCCTGATGCTAGAGAGCTCCAAGAGTCCTGCTGAAAAAAAAGGGCTGGCCATTGATGGCCAGCTCTCTCCCTGAAGCAGAAAGAAGCCGGTGAGCAAAGAAAGCCTGAGCAAGACACCAAAAGGTCAAGGACTAGACCCTGTGGCTCAGCTTTTGCCTAGAGGGGTTTGATCTGTCCGATCAGTGGCCTAGGGGAAACTGTGCCTGGCTTTAAGGACTGAGGCAGAGCAGCTGAGTTCCTGATTCAAAAGAAGTAAGTTGGCCTGCAGACGGCTGGAGTCTCCCACAGAAAAGAAAGCATGAAGCCTTATTTAAGGTGAGACTGCAATAACCAACTTACCCTGACGAACCTGCATCTGAGAGATCCAGAAAAAGGACTGCTAAGTGTGTTAAAGAATCTACAACAAAGACTGTGTTCCTGACGACTGAGGACCTGCCCCAGAGACTGTATCATTCTAAAAGGTTATGAAAGTAGTTGTTATAATTATCAATAGATTTAGTGGATAGGTTAAAGGGGTTGTAGGAATTTATAGGATTAATAGTTAAGAAATTGTTGGTGTTTGTTATAAGTGAATTTAGTAATAAATAAATAAGTGTTAAATAATAATTTAAAAGTTCGGTTACACCCATGTGTCACACCACTCTGAGGTGGAACAGTGTCCCAAGGGAAGAGTATCCTGAGACAAGGAACCACACAGCTCTCAAAGGTACCCTCCTCAGCAGAGTTTTGCAGCTCACAGAGGAGGGTTCCCCAAGCCCAGCTGAGCTGTGGAACTCAGGTGCCTAAGCCCCACTCCTTCTCCAGCTGTTGCAGCTCACAGGGGAGCGTTTCCCCTGCCCCAGCTGAACTGAGGTACCTAAGCTCAGGTACCTAAGCCCCACTCCTTCATCACCTCTTCTCTTCTGATCTTCTTGGCTTCTTTCAATGAGAGAATCACACCTAGCAACAAACCTCTTAAAAGAGATTTATTGGAGGGATGAATCCAGGAAAGGAGGGACAAAGCCAGGTGTGGCTGCCTGTGCTCTGAGGAGAAGAGAACAGAGAGCTGGGCAAATATGACTTTATATAGGATTTTTCAGGAGGAGGAGATTTCTAGGGCAGAGATTTCCAGAGGGAGAACTGGTGGGATTTCAAGTCCCTGAGCTTGGGGAAGCTTTAGGGATTGGTAGGTTTTTGTTCAGACTTTTCACCTAAAATTAGCATAAATCTGGGAGAGGTCCCACCTGGGGGATTGAAGATGCCCTTTGTGGCACTTAGAGGCTGGAACTGACATATGATCATTAGCGAGGTGTGGGGGAGTATCCTATTAACTAATGCCTCAGGGTGTTTACACAAACTTTAACTCTAAGCTAAACAAAATAACTTTCCTTAACTAAACTGTAAACCTATACTAAGGGGTCAGATTCCTGGTCCTGGTCCCTGGCTGGCAGTACCAGACCATCTGAAGCTCCCTGCTTCAGGAAATGGCTAGTTTATACATTGTTGCCACAGACATGGCAATGGAGCTCATAGACTAGCTCCAGTTGGACACACCTCTCTCCCCTTGAGTTCCTTGTCAGCAGCACCTGTTACTGAAGTCTCAAGTACTGTTGTTTTCTTTGAGGCATCAGCTTCCCAGTTTCTTCAGGAGTCTGATCTCAGGTCTCAGGGATGTGGATGTTTAGCCTCAGCCACTCTGTATTCTTGAGGTGTTGCTGTCTGGAGGTGTAGAGGGGCCAACTGCACAGACTGAAGATTGGAGCACTCCTTTCAGGGACCACAGGGGATGGCAACCAGGGGAGCTGAAGAGCTGAAGAGGGGGGCACCCAAGAAAAGATGTAGGAGGAGCCCAGGACTTGAAGCAGTCCTACCTGGCTGCTGGAGTTTCCCCAGGTGAGGGCCTGGACAGTTTCCAGCAATGTATACAAAGGTTACAAAGTATACAAAGTTAACAAAGGGAGTCTATGGCTTCCCTGCCACTTGAATAGATGTGAATTACCTACAAGAAGACTTTGTGTGTAGTCAGCACGTAGGATAGCTGTAAGTGGTCTGCTTGATGTCTATGATACCTGGATGATACAAGAATAGATAGGCATGAGAATTAGGAACTGACATAAAATGGCTCATCCAAAATGTCACTGAAGGTGTTATATTGAGACTTTAAACGTTTTGCAAGGCCACAGGAGTACAGACGTTAACTTAATTTCAAGTCTGGGTAATTCGCCATACTGAGACTCTCCAGACATTTAGTGGGCTGCTACTCAGCCAAGGAAAACCCTCTGGCATTTCCCTCCAGACACCTGACTATTTGATAATCAAGTTAATTTGAAGTTCACTGTTGGATCATTAGTAACTGTTTTATATAACTTATTTAATATATTATACCTTGGGCAAAACATGCCAACAACGTAACAGGCCCTCATACCTTAGCACAACTGACTCCATGATGAAAGTACCATTCAGGCCCTAAATCTCAGTACATAGATAATGTTATTCTACATCTGGCAGGGAATCCCCAACTGCATTTCTGCATCTGGTGAGGAATTTCCATCCTGGTCAGGTATCAGGCCAGAAACACATATTCCTCTGCCAGAAGGCCCAGGCTAGGTCAAAATAAGCAGAAAAGGTAGAACACAAACCCGGAGATCCATACCCTCAGGAAGTTCAGTCAGACTGGAGAGGCAGGAGAAAAGTTTATTTTCACTGCTAAGTGTTACAGTTGTCTTAAGTAAGCAAGCAGGAGAGTTAGGATAGTCCTAACTCTCTCATCCATGCAGCAAAAGGTTTATTGGTTGTTTATCTTGGCTGTCAACATCAAGCTGGGCAGCTTCAAGGAGCCTGGACCTTGTGGAGATAGACTAGGTGACTGGGCAAATTCTGTGGCTATTCTGTGACCAGCCAGTAACCAACCATTGCAGATGATCTGTAGTGGGCAATGTGGGAGAGGTGGTGGTGGCCACTGGGGTGACTGGCAGCAGTGATCAAGACACGAGCCTGTCTAGGCAACCAGTGGCAACAAGGCGGAAGCCTGCACCCTGTGCAAGCCTGAGTAGGCAGGCAGTGGCAGCAGTGGTGAATTCTTCACAGAAGGAAGAGCACTTCCTTCACAAACCCAAAATAAACAGCTGAGTCTCAGTTGATCATGGTGGCGGGTTGGGGGAAAAAGAATGTTTATTTCATGAATCAGGGACATTATAAACCTTTGGGCACTGGGGAAGTGTTTTGGAGGTGAATGTGTTTGATTCATTGGGCATGGTCCTATCAGAAGAAAGGGAACACAGTACCTAATTATCCCATGGTTAGTGGGGATGGGGGAAGAACTCCAGGTACAGTTAGAAGTGTGGACAAATGTGATTGGCTGAAAGCCAAGGCACCTTGAGATCTCATTAGCATGGGTAAGTACCTTCAGAAATCCCCAGGTGTTCACCTGATGGTTTCCTTTCAGGAAAGAGTTGGTGTACATGGCACTCCTTAGGATCTGGAATTTTCCAAGATCAGGCAGAGGAGGGGCCAGCTGAGAAAAAGGAGTCTGTCATTTAGCACCAAGCTCAGGGGCTTTCCAGCAATGCCAGACTTCAATCTTATCAGCAAGATCCCACAAGATAGCACCACCAGCCAAAACTAAAACAAAGACTTAATCCATCTAAATCCATAGTTCTGGAAAAGTCTCTAAATGGACTATCTTGCCTTTTGGCTTCTATAGTTCTTCTGGCTAAATGTTCCTATTATCTGAAGTACATCAGCCCTGGACATGGTGTTCATGCTTAAAAATTCATCCCAAGAAAGGCCTGGGGATACACTGGGATCCTGAACACCCAATGTAGTCCCAGGCTGGCTAATGAAGACTTTCTATTGGCTTAACCTGTGTCTGAATAATCTTCTCCAGTGGATACCCCACAACACAAGAAGCTCAGGAAATGATCTAGTGAATAAAGTGCTTGCTGCACAAGCATCTTTGAATCCCCACTACCAATGAAAAAAAGTCAGACCTGGTGAGCCATGACTGTAATCCCAGTGCTGGCAGTGGAGACAAGCAGATCCTTGAAACTTGGTAGAAACCCAGTCTGCTGAAATTAATGAACTCCAGGTTCAGAGACAGACCCAGTTTCAAAAACTAGTGTATAGAGTGACTGAGAAGGCCACCCAAGTACACCAACACACACATGTTCGTATACCTGATCATGAAAACACATACACACACATTAGTACAAATTTTAAAATGTAGCAGTTTTCTCTTAACCCAGTTAGTTCCCAAATAATTAATACTGGACTATTACATTTATTTAGCAGCTTTTTGACACAACAACTGAAAATATTAATCTAATTTTTGACACAACAACTGAAAATATTAATCTAATTAGATTAATATCCTCTAAAATAGTCTGGCTACCTCTCAGCCAAAATCCCAAATATACTTGCATTTTATGGCTTTCTCTCTTCCAGGTGTTTTCTCATGATGTCTCCTGGACCTCTCCTCATGACCAAATCTCCACTTCCTCCCTCTCTCTTCCCCCCTTCTCTGGCTGGCAGGAAGTCCAGCTCTATTCTCTCACCTGCTCAGTCATTAGCTGATCAGCTTCTTTGTTGACATATCCAGAGCAGTTGGGAAGCAATGTTTACACAACATTGAAACAGGAGAGTCTCAGAACAAGGATTGCAACCAGATATGTAAATACATAAATCAGCATTTGAATCTTAACACAGTGAACAGTAACATTATGCCTACCCCCCACAGGTACACAGACAGAGAGGGAAAGAGAAAGAATGCCAGCAAAATACATTTGCATTTGAAATTCTTCATAGCCACCTGCAATTGGTATGATTTTAAAGGACCTATGTCTTTTGTGTCTTAATTTCTAGAATCAAATACTCTTTTCTTCCATTAATTGTTGGTACATGCATATGAATTTGAAAGAAAGCAAGAAGGGGTTTATGGAAGAGTTCTGAGGGAGGAAAGGAAAGGGGAAAATAATGTAATTATATTATAATCTTAAAAATTAAATAAGTAACTAAGAAAGCAAAAAAATATTAAATGCTCATATCTTTCTAAGGAGATTTTTATAAGGAGAAAATTAGGCAATAGAATTAAAAGGCTATAGGAAAAGGCACTCTGAGCATCTTGCTACACTCTGGGTAAAGCTTACAAACATTAAATATTTATTTACATGAATCAAATATCTATTTCACATTGTCCCTGCATCACTTGAAGGGGTATTTAGTACTCCAGGGTCACCAAAGAAAGGTGACTAGAACAACAAAAATGAAATGAAGAAAAAGTGAGATAAAACAAAACAAAAACCAAAAAACAACTCCAGGTGCACAAATTCCTAGACAGGAAACTAAATAATATGTCTCCTCCAAAAAATTACAAATCCCAGAGTGATGACCCCTAATGAAATGACCTGGAGGAACATCCAGACAAAGAATTCAAAAGAATAATTCACTATAGATGAAGGCAGAGTAATGAATAAAATAAGGAAATCAATCCAAGACAGGAAAGTCGAGTCTGAATTTTTAAAGAAAACTCAAACTGAAACAATGCTAGAAATGAAAAAAAAAATTGGTAAGTCAAATGAAAGCCTCAGAAGAAAGCTTCACCAAAAGAATGTATCATATGGAAAACAGAGAGTTGCTGAGCCTGGTGGTGGTGCAGACACACGAAACCATTCCAGGCTTTTTTCACAGGAACTATGGATCTAAACTCAGTTCCTTGTGACACACAGGAAATACTTTGCCCACTGAGCTATCTCCCAAGATCCCGAATGAGATTCCACAAATTTAATTAAATTCAAGATCTGGCCAGGTGTGATGGCAGACTCCTTTAATCCCAGCACTCAGGAAGCAGAGGAAACAGAGGCAGGTGGCTATCCATGAGTTAATGATCAGCCTAGTTTACACAAGTTCCAGGCCATGCAAGGATATGTAATGAGACCCTGTCTCAAAGGAAAAAAATAAACTAAATGACAGAGAGGGGAGGGGGCTGGAATAAGATTATTCAATTTTATCCAGATGAGACACACAGGTCCTTTATATAAGAAAGCTTTCTGTGACTTTATGCTAAGAGGCAATGAACTCAACATAGATGAATCACCAGTACAATTTTAAGTGAAAGATATAAGATTTAAAATAGTATGAAACCGAGGACTTCATTTATTTCTACCTACATGAAGTTCAAGGAGATGTAAAATAAATCTGCGGAGATAAAGTTCAGGACAATTGTTCCCCTTTGCACTGTCTGAAAGAGGGCATGGGTCAGCTGACTCATGTGATTATATGAGTGTGTTCATATGTAAGAACTCTGCTCGTGGAAAAGTATAGTTGAGTATTAAAACCTATGTGTGTGCGTTTATGCACATGTATAATGGTTAAAAGATAGATGATTTAATGTATGTTGAGACAATCCATATAGTAAAAAGTATTTTTAAAGATTTTCATTTTTGGATTATCCACAAGAGGGCACCCTCTCAAAGAGTGAGTATTAGGTTCCTACTTTGTTCAGTCTGGCTTTCCAGCTCTTCAAACATTTCCTCACAGTTAGAAAACCCTTTCAACATATTCATGGGAAACTCATAGCCACACATTCACAGTGACATATAGTTAGTAGGAGAGAAAAATAAAAGAAAGAAAACTAAAAATTAGGCAAGATTTAATAAGGAATCTGTGTGGCCAGATTAAAAGGTGAGCCTGTCTGCATGTAGAAGAATTCAAATAGATCTGTACTTATCACTCTGTACAAAACTCAAATGGATCAAAAACCTCAACATAAAATCAGATACTCTGAACCTTATAGAAGAGAAACTGGGGAATAGCACAGACTCTCTGAACAAAGAACATCATTGGCATAGGCACTAAGATTAACAATCAATAAATAGGACTTCATGAAATGGAAAAAATTCTGTATATGACAAATGACTCTGTCACTCAACCAAAGCAGCTGCTTATAGAATAGTGAAAAAAATTTTACCAACTACAATAAACAGCTAATATCCAAAATACATAGAGAAATAATAAAACTAGATGTCAAGAAGACAAGTGACCCAATTAAAAATGGGGTACAGATCTAAACAGAGCTCTCAAAAATAAAATGTAAATGAACTATAAATGGCTGAGAAACATCTTTAGTCATCAGGGAAATGCGAATGAAAACTACTTTGATATTTCATCTTACACCAATAAGAATGGCTAGGATAATAAAAGCAAGTGACATGTCAGCTCATTGTGGCAAAGATGTGAAGAAAGGGGAACACTCATTTATTGCTGGTGGGAGAGAAAACTTGTACAACAAGTATGTAAATCAGTGTGGCAGTTTCTCAGGAAGATGGCAATTGATCTATCACAAGATCCAGCTAGACCACTCTTGGGATACACTCAAAGGAAACTTCATCCTACCACAGAGATAGGTGAGCTCAACTATATTCATTGCTTACCTATTCATAACTGTCAGAAATTTGGAACAACCTAGATCTCCCTCAATGGAAGAATCAATAAATAAATATGATACATTTACACAATGGAGTATTTACTCAGCCATTTAAAAAAAGGAACTCATGAAAGTAGAGAAGGGAGGGAAGAGGGGGGTCTAGGGAGAAATAAAGGGAGAGACAGTTAAAATTAAGGGCCATTTGAGGGGCAATATGGAAGTCTAATATGGTTTAAATTTCCTAAAATATATACATATATGAAGGTAATCTAAATGAAATCATTAAATAATGGTGGAGACAGAGTCACAAATGGCCATCTCTTGTCACCAAATGAAGCTTCCAATATCAGGATTTGATTACATTTAATTGAGTTGTTGGCAAAAGGTGTCCTATTGGAAACTACTCAAGCAACCTGGGTTTTTGCCAAGACTATAGTTTGCTCTCTAAAAATGGACAACAGGGCCCTATTGCTGAAGACAACACCTATACAACTCACGGAACATGAAGACGTCAAGCCGGTGCCTACACAGAGCCTACAGTCTTATGTACTAGCAATTTTGGTACAGGACTCTGCATGCTATCAAAGGAGAAACACCAACCTGGCCACAAACACTTTGATTTACAATGGTGTCCTGTCTGCAATATATGATAGCGCAATGGTGGCACAAAGCTTGTGGGAGTAACCAACAAATATCTACTTTGAACTAAGGCCCACTTAGTGAAATTGAAACCTCTCCATGAGGTTTCGAAGAACCTAAGACTGGATAGGCAAGGGACCTAGAGTAAAACCAAACACAACTGTCTAAAACAAAACAACAAGAAAAAATGAACAATAAGATAATTCTTAATAGTAACCATCAGAGAAGCTTCCTCCTGCAGCAGATGGGAACAAATACAGAGATCAACAGCCAGGGCTTATGAAGAGAATGAGACCTTGGAACATTAAGCCTGCAACAGGATGCTCCCTCACCACAGGATTCAGTAATAAGATGTGGAAAGAATATAGAGTCAGATGAGATGGAGCACCCCAAGAAAACAAGGCCTTCTAAATCAACATGAACAAAGCACAAATGAACTCACAGAGATGGAGATGGCATGCACAGGGCCTGAACAGGTCTGTATCAGATGGGGCCCTAGAGTGCAGGTTCGTCAGGGTAAGTTGGTTATTGCAGTCTCACCTTAAATAAGGCTTCATGCTTTCTTCTCTGTGGGAGACCCCAGCCGTCTGCAGGCCAACTTACTTCTTTTGAATCAGGAACTCAGCTGCTCTGCCTCAGTCCTTAAAGCCAGGCACAGTTTCCCCTAGGCCACTGATCGGACAGATCAAACCCCTCCAGGCAAAAGCTGAGCCACAGGGTCCAGTCCTTGGCCTTTTGGTGTCTTGCTCAGGCTTTCTTTGCTCACCGGCTTCTTTCTGCTTCAGGGAGAGAGCTGGCCATCAATGGCCAGCCGTTTTTTCAGCAGGACTCTTGGAGCTCTCTAGCATCAGGGGCCTCTTCTTCTTTTTGGGCTCCATGCACTGTCCTTAAATAGGAGGAACTCTGTTTCAGCTTAATTTGGGCTCCACCCACTTAGCAGCTGAAAACAATGTCAGGTCAGATACTTTGTTTCTTCAAGTCCATTAAGTCTTTCCTGTTTTCCTGACTTCAACCTTGTTTTTCAGTCTATTGAGTCTTTCCTGTTTTTCCTGACTTCAACCTTGTTTTTCAGTCTATTAAGTCTCCTGTTTGTTTCTTGTTTTTAGTCCACATGCTGATAATGCTCTTCATGCCCCGAATTAAGAGACAGTATCAGAAACCCCTTATATTTTCTAAATCTAATTTAATTTATCTAACTCCCTACACTAGAGTTGAAAGGAGAAGTGGGCACATGACACCATCCCTAACCCAGAAACAATTTCCAATTAATAACCACTTTCAAATGAAAATTTAGCTTCCTCCAAGGGAGTCTCACTGTGAGGATAAACTGCTCTTAAGGACAGGGTGTATGTCCATCAGTAGATGACCAACAGAAAATGGGCTCAAGGGCATCTTTGGAGATTCCTTGTCTCATAGTGTCACATCAGAGATCTTCCTTCCTGTTTTATTATCTTAATATTTATTTGTTTATTTTTTATAGAAAATAGATTCTACTCTCATACAATACGTTCTGACCACCGTTGCCCCTCCTTCCACTCCTCTCAGCTTCCCTCCCACCTCCCCTGACCTCAGATCCGCTCCACTTCCATTTCCCTTCAGAAAGGAACAGGCCTCCAAGAGACAACAACCAAAAACAACAAAACAAGATATGATAGGGCAAAGCAAAGTCCTCATATTGAGGCTGGACAAGACAACCCAATTGGAGGAAGAGTCCCAGGAGGAGGCAAGATTCAAAGACACATCTGCTCCCACCATTAGGTATCCCACAAAAACACCAAATGAACAGTCACAACATATACACGGAGGACCTGTTGCAGACTGTGGCAGATTCCATGCTTGCAGCTTCAGTCTCCATGAGCCCATAGAGCCCTGCTTAGTTAACTAAATGGGCCATATTCTCCTGGTGTCCTCTGTCCCTTCTGACTCCTACAACCTCCCTCCCCTCTTCCTTGGGGTTCCCTGAGATTGGAGGGGAGAGACCCAATGGAGACCTCCAATTTAGACCCTCAGCATAATGTCTGGCTGTGGGTCTCTGCACCTGCTACAATCTGCTGCTGGGTGAAGCCTTTCTGGTGATGACTGCACAAGGCACCACTCTATGAGTATAGCAGAATATCATTAGGAATCATTTCATTGATTTTTTTGTCAGTCATATTTGGTTCGATCTTGGGTCTCTGGGCTATGCAGTCTATGAACCCTGCACATCCAGGTAGTGTCAGGAATGGGCTCCCTCTTATAAAGTGGGCCTCAAGTTAAACCAGACATTGATTGGCCACTCCCACAAGTTCTGCTCCATTGCCCCAGCAGATCTTCCATGCAGAACAGATTATAGGTTGAAGGTTTTGTGGATGGGTTGGTGTCCAGGTTTCTCTTTCAGTCACTAGCAGAGTACCTTCCTGCACCAAAGAGACTAGAATGTAAGGATGAAAGCTCCAAGGAGGCATCAGCACAACCTCTCTGTGTTCAATGAGCTCTTTGGCAACCAGGCCCCAGCTGTCAGTTTTTGGAGAGCAGCCTCTGCCCTAGCATCAACCTGGGTTGTTTGGGCATTTCCATGGGAACCCCCTTAGCCAACAACTCAAAGAAATACAACCTTAGCCCACTATTGGAAGCCTTGCCTGCCTACAAAAGATGACCAGTTTAGACATTGTTATTATTAGGAATATTTATTAATATTTATTATTTTTATTATTAGAAATCTTCACTATATTTATTATTTTTATCATATTTTATTTATACAACTTTCTTCTCTCTTTTTGCCCTGTATGTTCCTTGTATATATTATGTCTTCCAGCTTTCTTTAGGGATTCCTGAGTGTGTGAACAAGTGTGTGACTTCTCGGGCTTTTTTCCTTCTATTCGTGTGTTTTGTCCAATTCCACTGTGTTAGTTTTTGTTTTATATTACTATAATTTTATTATTACCCCATAGAAGCCTGTTTGTTTTCTAATGAGAGGCAGAAAGGGAGTGGATCCAGATAGGAGAGGAGGTAGGGTAGAAGGGGATCTGTAATCAGGATTATTATTTTCAATAAAGTAAAAAACAAGGTGACCCTCTGTTTAGTAAAACTCTAAATGCATGCAGTTGATCTCTGTGAAAGCCAAGACGTCAACACCTGGCATGTCTGTGTGAATCTTGACATCTATGAAACCCTTTTAAAAAGATGCTATTGACTTGCCAGCATCAGTATTTAGTTGCAAAAGTTTGCAGATGCAATCATCTTTAGAATGTTGTCATTAGAGGAAGACATTCTCTACTTGTATGAACTGTGCCAATTCAAATTTAGTATGCTTTCTAAAGTCTCCCACATGCTTTTTCTCTCAGTAATGGACACCTAATATATCCTTAGGCCTTAGGCTCATTTTAGGAATCAGAAACAAACAGTGCTGACACTCTAATCCTCCAGTGGAGGGAGACAGACACAGAAGATACAAAAGAGCTGGATCTAGGACATCTTGGGGATGAGAAGGACTAGGGTGTTTTTGCTAGAGTCGTATATATGCCCAGAAGGACTCCCTGTGCCTCTTCCAGGCAGACCTAAAGAAAAAAGAAGAGCCTTTGAGTGAAAGGTAGCTTCCACATTGAAACAGCAGGTGGCGCACCCTCCACATGACAAGCAGCCTGGCAGGAAGGATCCTTCCCAGGCACAAAGTCCAGGAAGGGACTAGATACTCACGTCTGTCTACAGTAACCAGACTCCACTCTGCACCCCAACACATCCGACACACAAAACAGAACATACGGGTCTTCCACAAATTCTCCTGAGTTCTTGCCCCCATCAGCCATGGCAAAGGAGCACATAGAAAGCGTGGTTTTAACAGCTTCACTTTTGTTTTCATTTTGCAAAGGAGTCTAGTTTCTGTACTTAGTCTTCCAGAAACCAAAACAAAACAAAAAAACAAAGGAAAAGCTACTTGGTGCTCCCCCCAGATAGGAGAGAAGTGAATACAATAATTGATTTCAGGATGCATAGAAGATGGATCTAAAACTGGATGTAAGAAAGCACCTGGGCAGAAGAAATCAGCTCGCAGTGGGGCCTGTGATTTCTCAGGGCCCCATCACAGCTGTGGAGTTGTGATCACACATACCAGGAGGGGCCAGTTAGAGCATGGCAGCTGTTGGAGGCAGGGGTGGTTCATCCACAGGCAACACACATGAAGACAAGGGGTGTAGCTGGAACTAGATGTTCTGGTACCTGGAACTCATTGACCATGAGCAAGTAACACACTCTTGCTGGGCCTCAAGTTCTTAACTTGTAAGTAAATTCATAGCCCTATCCCAGGGGAGGTTATAGATGAACATGTGTAGATACCTGATGAGGCCCATCATGTAATAAATACTCCAGTGGTGGATGAGGCCCATCGTGTAATAAATACTCCAGTGGTGGATGAGGCCCATCGTGTTATAAATACTCCAGTGGTGGTAATGCAGATCTATTGCACCCTCTCACTGCACTTTACCCAAAATAGCCCGCTTGCTATACTCTGTGTGGGTTAGGTTCCCTCTCACCACAGAGCACTGCCCTGGCTTCCTCTTTGGCCTGGAATCCTCTTATCAAGTTAACTGCTTGGATCGCTCCCTGACTTCATTCATGGAACCACTCAAAAGCAGGGTTTTTAATAAAGCTGATCTTTTCAGTCCATTAAAAGTGCAGGTTAGCCTCTGTTCCTCACATGTCCATGTCTTTCTATGTAGATGTTTTACAGTCATTTTCACCCTAAATTTTGTACAGCTTATTTATTTGATTTATTGTTCACTGACTGCCACCCAAACCTTATCTACTGTCAACAGCATTGAAGGGACATACGAAGAGGCATACACACTAAATACTTACCGCATTTATAAGTGAATGGATGGATGGATTAGGTGCTCTTCCATCTCCAAAATTCATATTTCTTGACCTGTCAAACAGAGAATAAGTGTGAAAACAAAAGCTGATTGCCCATGGAAAGGCAGCAGGAAGGGGAAGCAATGCCCACAAAGACAGCTTCCCAGCTTCTCTCCAAGAACACAAACGAAGTTAGGGAGCAAGCCAAGCCAATACCATCGAAAGAACATGGAGCAGAAGGACTGCTCCCCACACACCTCCAGTGTTCAAGACTCACCCTGTACAGAAAGCTGTGAACTTGTCAGGTTCTGGCTCTGGGGAGAAGTGACAATGATGGGGAGTTTCAGCAGTGGCTCTGTCTTTGAGGCCTCATGTTTGTTGCACTTAGATATAGTCTAGTGAGGTGGAAGAAGGTAAGAAGTGGTTCTCGCCTTTGTCTCAGAGTAACAAACACAGAGATCAGCCCCAACTTTGACACTATTGAATTGTGGTCATGGTCAACTCTACACTTGTTGTATATCCTTGGGCACAGCAGCAGTGAAGGCCACTGCCTAGCTCTGCTCACCACAGTATGTGTTTGATTTTCTTTACATGGTCTTCAAATCTGCAACTTTTGATGCAAGGTTGTGCATTTCAGGACATTGTCTAAAGAGGGAGCCAGAGTACCACAGCGTCCCAAGCCCTGTCACACAGGGCAGCTCCCTTTCTCTCCCCCAGTGCCCTCTTTCCTGTTGTCAAGCAGTTCCCTCCACAAAGGCCCAGGCCAAAGTACCTGTGTGATCCAAGTGCCCACCCCATCACTTTGTATATTGTTTTGGGTAAGTGACAGATTGAGTTGATAAAACTAAAGTTGCAGTGGTGTTAGGCAACACTTGCCCTCAGAGGCAATGTATGTGTTTTAACAGGTGCCTTCTTGAAGATAAATTTGCAGACTGTTGTACATTCCAGATGCCCAAATCAAGCATCTAGTTTATCTCACTCTTATCTGTATTTCATGAGTAATATGGTAGATTGGCGAGGATCCTGGGAACTTTTATTAATGTGAACACTAAGCACTCCTTACCCACCATTTTGGACTATAGAACAGCAATTTCACACAGTCCAAAGTAAGATTTCACTTCTTTGCTCCAAATCAGTTTCACCAGTGTGTGATAGCCCCCCCTTCAAACTCACAACACGTTTCTGTCATTCAAACTCTGGAGAGCAAATCTTGTGGCAGTCTAACTGCCCTCTGTGTAAAGTACAAAAGGTCAGAGCCCACCACATAAGGCTGCTGTAAGGAATGAACAAAATCAAGATTTTAATACTAGTCCTGTGCCTGGCTGACATCATCAATCTTTGGAAGTACAATTCCCCTTTCAAGACTCTCGGCAGTGACTAGTAGCCTAAAGCAACTTATTATCCCCACCATCTTCCCTAAAATCTCATGTTACTTAAGTTCCCACCCCCATAGCTCACCATTCTGTCAAATGTGCTTTGGTCTTCTTCTCCAGGCATTCTGTAACTACAGCCTTGAAGAACAAGAAGCCCACGTCTCATATTCCGTGAAGAGTTAAGCATGAAGCTAGGTTGGTCCTAGCTCAGTAGCTCTCATAGAACTAACTCTTTACTGTTCAGGTTCCTCCCATCTGTCTTGGGTTCTGGGAATTTGCCTCCTGACAGGCAAGTAGTAATAGTGGTGCCATTGTCATGAGGCTGGATTGCTCTTCACACATTTTCCCTAAATACCAAAAGTACCTTATGCTGTGTTCCCAAAGTACATTAGAGCATCTATGGCTACTGCTCTTTCTTGGGAAACACTGGTCTATATTGATCTACTTCTTTTGCTCTCCCTGTTGAAGTCTTTTAAGTCTCAAAGTAAGGATGGTCATGAAAGAAGTTTCTAGGGTGGGCCCTAAGAAAATAGCTCTAGCGTTGAAGACTAAATAAATAGACTCTGTGGAGGAGGCAGGAAACTTATCCCCTGGAGGAAAGAGAGATGGCCTGGTTGGTTGGAGTATAGGTAAGTATCATTCCCACTCTGCTCCCCATTCCTTAATGGCATGATCACCTACAATCAGAAAGGTAGAGGCCTGAGAGTGAAGGCACGAATGACTGGGGGGTGTTGAGACCTCAGGTAGCTGTGAGCAGGACAAGAATAGACTCTCAGGAGGCAGGCTTCATTGAGGAACTCATTTAATCGGGGAAGAACAAAGGTCATTTAAACCTTTGGGAGGTAGGTAGAGGGTTTCCGGGTGAGTGTACATCATTGTTTGGGGTCAAGGTGCTGAAAAAGCCCTATCTGCGGTAAGAGAAATTCCAGGTGTTTGCTAGATGTGATCATATAAGGAAAGAGGAAGTTTAACCTGCACCCTGGCCACCAGGCTAAGTGACCAACTCAAGGGTGGCAGAAGTAAGGGACATAAGGCTACGTGAGCCTGCTGGGACATGCAGGCACAGAACAAGGAGGGAACAGTCCTGCTCCTGCTTGTCTCAAGATAAGATTTCCAGGGTTTGGACATGCCTTGATCTCAATCTTGCTCCAGGCCAGCTTCCCAAGTTGCACGACTCCTTGGCCCCCAGGTAGGAGTGTCCCTGAAATATGCTCACCCTGTCTCCCTCCTCTCTACTCTCTGTCATGCCTCATCTACTTACACTCAGCCTCACACCTCTCACCTCTCTGTTCCGAAATGTCTGTCAAGGATCCTGGACCTGCAGGTAATCAGAGAGTTGGCCTAGGCCTTGACAGGCATACATCATAGATTTTCCAGGTTAGAGTCTGTGGAAACTTGACAGGATAATTTATCTTAGACATTAATCTTGTGTACCCTGTATAGCTCACAAGCGTCACTGTACCCTGGCAACTATAGCTGTATTGATCCTGGCAACTGCCACTATATTCTGTTTCTGATAAGGGTCTAAAAAGTCTGATTGTTCTCAATAAACTTGTCACCACCTCAGTTGTGCTGTGTCCCCTCCAACTGGACTGATTTAATTCCTTGCAGCCTTATCAGATGACTTTGGCCTGGTAAGTAAGCACAGGTGCTTACCTGGACCCAGGCTAGCTTTGGAGAGATTATTAAAAAGCTATGAACATAAGAGATGATATCCCATTTTACCTGGGAAAAATGCAGATGGTTCAGCACAAGATTAGTGGGAGTGGGTGGGGGCATGAGGAATGGCATGCTTTTCAATCAATTTAGAATTTTAATAGAATAGAAATGTAATTACAATCTTTTCTTTTTTTCTTCCTTTCTTTGACAGAATCTTACTCTGTACCTCAGAATGGCCTAGAATTCAGGGCAATGGGGTAATCCTTCTGCCTCAGTCTCCCGAATACTAGGGATTATAAGTGCATATCACCACACTCAGTTTTTACAATTTTAGTTTCTAATCCCTGAAGAAGACCAGAATAATGCTATTAAGCTAGTATAAAAGTATAAAATGTAAACTTCATTTTCTGGTGAAAATGGAGGTACAGAAATGCCTTTATCCTCCCATTAAAAATATCTATAAAACCTGACAAAATACAAAAAAAAATGCTTTCAAGACATTGAGTCTGAGCAAGCCAAGACCCTGATGGATTAAAGACAAGCAAACTAATCCCCAGAGCTGTCGCAGCTTCCTAATGTGGGCTTCCAGGCTTTGGCACAGTAGGGAACCAGCCAAGGCCAGTGGTCTCCCAGGACCAAAGAAATGAAGCTGGGCCCTGAACCACCTTAGGAGTAAAATCGTGAGTACTCGAGATTTGAAAGGTTGAGTGCTAGAAAGAGATTCTTGTGGAGAGGAAGGGTACTCTAACAGTCAAGAGTGGCCCTTCCAAATCTGTAACCCTGAGACGCTGAGCCCTTATCTGTAAGGAAGGTTCCTGAGGCAGAGGAAGGAACCATCACTCCCAGGCATGAATCATCATAGTTACAAAGAGCTCCATGTCTCCAGAGTAGACAGCCCCAAACTCACCAGGCAGTAGGTAGATGCAGTCAGTTCTCCCTTCCCAATTTCTGATGAAAACTGAAGAAAGGGACAGTGATCAAATTGCAGGGCTTCAGCACTTTGGGTATTGATATTGGAGGGGAGAGCGCGGAGCCAGTACCCTTGAATACACCATAATTGATATTGGAGGGGAGAGTGAGGAGCCAGTACCCTTGAATACACCATAATTGATATTGGAGGGGAGAGCGCGGAGCCTGTACCCTTGAATACACCATAATTGATATTGGAGGGGAGAGCACGGAGCCAGTACCCTTGAATACACCATAATTGATATTGGAGGGGAGAGCGTGGAGCCAATACCCTTGAATATACCATATTTAATAAAGACTAGTCAGGGCCTAGGGCTATAGCCAACGGCAAAGTAATGCTGATAGAATCAGTAAATGAGACCATTAGGAACATTCAACACTATGCCAATGGCCAGCATTGTCCCTACAGGTCAGGATAAGCTGAGGCGGGGCATAGATAGATGGCTGGCTGATCACCCAGCAGACTTTCTCTGAGAGTAAAAGGCTTGATTTTTCCAAGCTGGAAAACTGATTATTACTGATGGGGGCTTCCACTGATGACAGTGGCAAGCATCAAAATAAGAAAATTGGGAGAAAAGAGACTATACACACGCATACATACATACATACCCTTACACATTTGGTGGATAAAGCAATCCAAGCTCCAGCAATTTCACACATACTTATACATACATATATATACCCATTCACATGGGTGGAGCAAAATCTAAGCATATGTATATATAGACATACATACATACATATGTACACATACACACACATATATATGTATACATAAACACATCTTTGGTGGATGGAAAAAAGTTCCAACCCCAACTCTTCTCTTATTTTTTCTCTCATAGCTAACATAACCCAGCAAAATATTTCAAGAAGTACAAAAGTCACAATGTAGTTATATCCTATTTTTCTTTAAGTGATTGATTGCAATGATTATGCATAGAAAAACACATGTTCCCCAATACTTTCACATGATCAAAAATTTTACATATTACAGGTGAAAAATATGAAAAGCAAATTATTCCCAAGAACCCACTGACATTTGCAACTAAACAAGCTGTTATAGATTAACAAAGTATAAACAAACAAGGAATTTTCTCAGTTCTGTTGTTCTTACTGGCAGACTGCAATTTGTAGTTACAAAGAAAAAAATAATTATCTTATTATTTATCTTAAAAGGCAGTCCTATAAAATCTTAAAAGAATTACAAATCCAAACTTTTATTTATATAAAAAAATCAGTTATTTTTACTTTAAATCCACAAGGTGCATATCTACTCATTAACAATTTTATTGAATCATATCAGAAAGCTGAGGGCAAAAATGGGTACAAGGGATTGATTAATCATCATTCTTACCACTAACCCAGCTTTAGCAAGATGGAGGCACATCATCCAATGTCATTCAGGCTGCTATTGTTTTCGTTTTATGACCATAAAAAGTCCCTTGTGATTTTCTGTTCCTTTCGGTCTGTTGATTGCTAGGATAGCTATCCTGTACTACATGACGAAAATCCAGTTATAAGTGAATACATGCCATGTGTAACTCTCTGGGTCGGGGTTTGCTCACTCAGGATGAGCTTTTCTACTTCCATTCATCTGGTTAGAGATTGCATGATTTCCTTGTTTCTGATGGCTGAGTAGTATTCCATTGTGTAAATGTACCACAGTTTTTTTTTTAATCTGTTCGTTAGTTGAAGGACATCTGAGTTGTTTCCAGTTTCTAGCTATTACAAATAAGGCTGCTATGAAGAAACATGATCGTTGCTACCTGTTAGCAAGACACTTCCCTCTAGTGGAACTGCCATGTAGGTCCCCAGTGCAAAAGGAAGCTCTTAGCCCTCATGTGCCCAGTGAACAAATGGGGCCTGATATGTGGAGGCACCCCACACTAGAGGTGTAGGATAGGTGGAAGAGGGGGGAAAGGGTGGGAGTGGGAGGGGTGTGGGGAGGGGACTGTGATAGAGATATAACTTGAAGTAATAAATAACATAAAATTTTTTAACATAAAATAAAAAAATGGGTGTGCCTTTCTAAACTTTAAATTGTTCCTTAAGATTTTCTACATCAGAACCACTGACAAAAACACCTTAACATAACTTCACTAACAATTTATTTTTTCAAATTCTTTCTAAAGGTAGTGGCCATTGCTAACAATCTATATCTCTAATTTCTTTTCAAGGGTTGTGGTTGAATAATTAATCTGCTCCAGCAGCAGTGCCTGAAAAAGGTCAAGTCCTATTACTGTAAATGCCACTGATACTGTCCAGTGAGGTACTGGAAGACCCCGGGAAGTTTCATACAACTCATAGACTATAAGAGATGTGATGTGAGGGCAGCAAGCAGAAGAAAACTCCACAACAGCATGAAGTACTCAGGACAAGTAGTCCTCAGGGCTATGCCTTCTCAGAGGCACACCCATCATGGTTGTGCTAACTGATGGGCCACATTCCATGAGTTCTAAAGCTGTTCTGCTGTTCCTCCCACCCAGCCCCTGGCAACTCTAGAGAAAGATTTGGCAGGGGCGAAGAAGATGGACGAGGGGACTCATATCAAGTTCCTTGTAAAAAAAACAAAAAACAAAAAAACACCTAAAATGTCTGAGAAGAAAAATAACTGGATGTGATAAAAATCGATCATAGAAGAGATGGTTTTGATTAGCAGTGTGCTAAAAGCCACAGAAGGAAGTTAATAGAGCTGGACGCCTAGGTACCGAGACAACTCAAAATGACTCAGAGGAAACAAAAACTACAAATAATAAATAAGTGACAAATGCACAGGGCAGTCAACTTTGTGTTACCTGATGTATGTGTAGTTGGAGTCCCCAACAGAATGGATGAAGTGATGGCAGAAGGAAAATATTTTAAAGAAATAGTGACATTTTTTCCCAAATGGTAATATTTTTAGAGAAAACTATACATCTAAGAATCTTACTGATCTTCAAACACAAGAAGCACAAAGAAAATTAAATCAAGGTAAACCCTGGTCAAAATTGGTAGGACAGCAATAAAGAACGACATCTACAAGGTAGCCAGAAAGAGCAACCGTCTATTTTTCATAGAGAAATGCAGAACGGAGGGGTGGCAGCCTCCTTAACAGAAAAAACTACGTCAGACAATGTAGCACAGTATTTGTAAACTGCTGTAAGACCTGCCATCCCAGAATTTTATACCAAGCTAAATATACCCAGCTATCTCCAAACACAAGGAGAAATAAGGACATCTTGAGACACTGAAATGCTGATAGAATTCAGACAGAGGGAAATATGTTAGATGAAGCCTGGGTCTTCACGAAGAGATGAAGGGGTCCTGGGATGGTACTTACATGACTAAACATGTCCATTACTATTATCTACCATTATCAAAATGTCTTTAAAATGGGACATTGAACTGGAATAATTACAGTTTAAAAAAAATCCAATCACAATGTGTAGTGAAGAGTACCCAGAACCCTACTCAAAGCAGCCTTCAGCTCTTGACCAACAGGAGGCGCCTGTGGACTTTGGAAATGACGGACTTGGGTGCTGCTCTATCCTTCATGACAAGCTTCCTGGACCTCAGAGTTGTACAGCAGTGACATGGATTAGGATCTCTCAAGGGGATAAGTTATCAAACCTGAACAGCTCTGGAAGGCTCCCCAGTCCCAGTACCAAACCCACCTGAGTCTTTATCCAGCTTTTCAGTAATTTTCTATGAGACCATTTGGGCACCTACCTCTTATTGCAAAATAAAAGGCAAGACAGATCACATCAGAGGGTGCTCTGTATAATTCCTTGACCGTTTTCTATCATGTGTCAGCTTGGCCCCTTTCACGCTGCCCAGGTGGAGCCTTCCCATCTCAGGGAGAGTTAGAAACAATCCTGAGAAATCAGAACCTGGAAATCCAGCCCAGCATTTCATGTTCAATGGTCACTGCTTCCTGGTTTCCTTATGCTACCGCCAAGTAAATAAAACACTTCAGGCAATTTTTCTCGTTTTGTTTCTTTTTTGTTTGTTTGTTTTTAGTTTTTGTTTTGTTTTGTTTCTTCATCTCAACACCCAACACAAAGGGGATGGAAATAATTATTCCAAATTTATAGGTGAAAAAAATGGAGACCCAAAGAGTGAAGAACTTATCTAAAGTCAACTGGTAAGGGGTGGGCTGACTTGTAAGCTAAAGTTCATGTCACATACACACAGAAATGTTGGGCACCATTAGCTTGGTACCAACACGCTCAACTGCCTCTGTCAGAATCCAATGTCCTGAGAGGCCAGGCCTGTGTAGTCTTATGGCATCCTTCTATTTTGCCTATCAGGTTGACTACAAAGAACATTTAAGTGTTCAAACCCCTTGCTAGGTTTCTCCTCCTACACAGGTCCACTCTAACAAAGGTGGGACTTAACATATTCAAATCTGGGCTGGCATCTTGGGGCTTATGCATAATTGCCGCTAATATTCTTTTACTTCTCCACTGCAAATGTAATATCTCTGATAAAAATGAATTATTAAGGAACTCAAACTCATTTTACAGGAGATATATTCACACACTTTGTGTGACTTCACACCAGTCACTAACCCAGACTCAACTACTAAGAGTGACAACTTTAAGCCCTCAGTTTCAACCTGGTTCTCTTCTATTAAACTTCTGTTACAAGTCACTACCTCTGAAGGCTAAGGTAAGCATATGCATTAGTGTATTTGCTTCTCCGGTGCAAAGAGGAGCATGGTGAGGAAACACTCAGAATAAGAACAATTTGTTGATGTGGTACCACAGCAAGAAGGACCTCCTGCCACACTGAGGCAACTCCCAGGATGTAGGGCTGCTAGAGGTCACCCTGTTTCTTCTAGCAGATTCTAGTATGGAATATTCCCTTTGTGACTGGTTGAGCTGGGATGTTCAACTCCACATGGCTCTTGCACTTAATCTCCCCACCCCACCAGCCTACTGCAGAAGACAGGGAGGATCCAGGAGCAAGAGTGGGCCCTGAGCTGTCCTCATCCTTAATGAAGGAAAGATAGAATCACCACAAGACTATCTAATTAGCACCTGCCCAGAGTTTCGGTTGCTGATTAAGGGCACTCCTCCCTAGTCGAGGCTCCCATGGGGAAATGTGTTGCAATTTACCATAGGTGGGACAACAGCATTAAGGTCAGTGGAGGGTTAAGGGTCCCTCCAGTTGGAATTCTTCTCACATCTTAGCACTAAGTCAGGAACAAACTGGCCTCTAACTCAACCCGTGTCCCATCAAACCAGTAAGGGGATTGCTCACACAGCAAACCCAGTCCTCAGGGTATCTCAGCCAAATTGTTTCCCCCAAGCATTTCTCCTACAAGAATGCCTCTCTATCCCCAATCAGAAAACTCCTCCAAACTTGAATTCAGGACTGTCTAGCTGCAAACCCAGTATCAGAGTCCAGCACCTTCCATACTTCAACTCTGCTCCAAGGCCATGAACTTAGCTTTCAAAGACCTGACCCCATTCCCAATTTCTTCTCCCCCAGTTCACACCTATTACAATCATACCTGCATTAGGCCACATTATTTAAAGAAAGAACAAACAAATAAATAGCATCATGACAGAGGAGGTGTGAGGTTGGAAAGTACAACAAGCAAACAGGAGGATGTGTCAAGTTTGCCTGCAGGTCATGTGGCAGTGGCACTGTAGCAATAGATTGCCCACAAAGACCTCTGTGGAGGCTGCATACACATTCTTCAGCCTGACATACATACTATCTGTCCATCCTCAGTCCACCCTCTACCCACCCATATCATTCCCCACCCCTCCCCACTGCTCTTTCTCCATAACTCTTGCAAGTCTTCCTCATGTATTATTTATTATCTTTCCTGTTATTGGTCTACTGGGCAGTACAGTAAACTCCAGGAGGGCAGAAATATTTGTGTTTTGTTCACTACTGTACCCTTGGCACCCAGAACAGGACTTAACCTGTGAAGCTGCTTAGTAAAAAATACATGGAATAACTGATAGGGATATCACTTGCCATGTAGGCTATGGGCCAACTACCCTGACAGCTTTTCAAACTACTGGCTCTTCCCCGAGAAGCAGTAGTCTCTGAATTTCCTCTTTAATTGTGCAAAACCAGTAGGAGGGATACAGTAACACACACACACACACACACACACACACACACACACATACACACTCATACACACACATATATCATGTCGCAGAAGCTGAGGGCCTTGTGTAGTCAGAATTAGAACCCAGTTTTTTAAATCTCACTCTTGTTTGGCTCAAGCTTCAACCCAGAAGTCAACCAGGATCATTTCCTGTTCCTCATTCTCTGTACATCCAATGCTCTTCATTTAACAGCCAGATACATTTTGGAGCAGCCTTGCCTTCCTGCTCTTCTCTGGCATTCCCTAAGTGAAGGCCATCTTTTCTGCTTGGACCACTGCAACAGCCTCCCAGCAGCTGCTCCCCTCTCCCTGCCTCTTTCTCCCTCCCCCCCTCCCCCCCCCCCCCTCTCTCTCTCCTCTCTCTCTTCCCCCTCTCTCCTCTGTCTCTTTCTCTCTGTTTCTCTCTGTCTCTCTGATATGCATGGTCCTTTCTGTTCACACTCTCTACTTGAAATCTTTTAATACTGCTATCCACCTTGAAAGAATTCAGTTCATGAAACCTCATCTCACACCTCTTTGACCTTCACTGGTTACACTCTACAATCAGGTTTCCTTCCTCCACATAAGCACTTCATCTGTCTAGAATGTTCTTTCTCTCTTCAGGCCTCTCTTCAAATGTTACCTCCTTGGGGTGGCATTGTCTGGCTCCCTGAAGGATACCCTGCCACAGTTATTTTCTGTTGTACCAACATCTTAACTTTATTCCTGATGTTTGTCATAGCCTGTGATTCCTTTTCTCTTGGTGTACTTTCTGGTAGACACTAGACTATGAGTTGTACTTGGCAAGGACTTTATCTCTCTAACTCTTCCTTTCCCCACTTGCCAAACATATTATATGGATGCTTGTAAGAAATATCTTGAAATAATAAATTTTTCATTCTGTCAGTCTTGTACCTACTGCACTGTTTGTTTGAGATCCCTGTGAGCTCATAGATATTCTCCTTCACACACACACACACACACACACACACACACACACACACGCGCGCGCGCGCGCGCACACACTCTCACACACACAGAGACAGACAGACAGAGAGACAGAGAAAGAAACAGAGGGAGAGAGAAAGGAAGAGAGAGAGAAGGGGATACATGTGGATACACAATGAACACCCACCACTCACACATA
Source organism: Lophiomys imhausi (assembly GCA_907164525.1). NCBI lineage: Eukaryota > Metazoa > Chordata > Mammalia > Rodentia > Muridae > Lophiomys > Lophiomys imhausi. The sequence goes on along the minus strand of CAJQZJ010000522.1, from coordinate 974,796 downwards.
TACTACATAGATCACCATCAACTCTGGTTGCAATCTTACAATCCTTTGTTGCTTTTGACATCCCCTCCATTGGAAACAGCCTCCTTTCTCACATGGCTGAAACACTACTTGTTCTTGTGAGTCTCTGGGACTTGCTTTGCCCTCTGATCTATATGATCTTTCAATCCTTCTGTACCAGTGAGTCCCTCATCTATGCTTCAATGCGCAATCCAAACAGCACCCCCTCTTTGATATGTTGCAGACCCTCCCCTTCCTTCCTCTTTGTGGCACCCCTGAAAGAACAGTGAATGATCTTGGTATTTTTTATTACTATTTTTGTTCTGTGCTTTTACCCTAGTAAAATGTGTTCTTTGTGTCAAGGAACTTTCTCAGTCATTGCTGCATTCCCAAAGGCCTTAATGGGGCATGTAGGAAGGGACCAGTACACGACCAGAATTATTTAGGAGGCCTGGCCCTTAAAGAGGAACATTTTGTGGTTCTGTATCCATCTCTAGCTCTTGAATCCTTCAAAGTCCTTCTCCTCTGTCCTCCTAAATGTGTGTTTTCTGACTTTTGTATTCCAGACCCCATTGCCATTTGTCTGCACAGATGGTAGAGTTTAGCATCTCTTCAATTCCAGAACACAGAGATGCATTGGGTCTGAAATGTGACGTCGGTACCCTCACAGGCCCTCTGCCTTCCCAGGCAGCACCCGTAGACAGAAGAGGAGCTGATTCCCTGACTATTCTGCTCCTAAGTTCATGGAGTTGAGTTTTACAAAGACAGGCAGTGTTTCTGGAAATGCATAACCAGAACATCTGGTTACATACACACATAAAGACACACACACACCACTACCACCACCAACACCTAGTGAAGTTTCTGAATCTGATGTGTCACCAAGCACATAGAACCTCCTTCTCTGGACTGGTCCTAGCAACGCATGACATCCCAAGTTGGGTGATAACCTCTGAAAAATGCTGTGCAAGCATAATTCTAAAGAAACTGTATATTGGGGTTGCAACTCCAGGGTGCTGCTTCCCTGTACCCAAGTCCTTAGAAAGCATGGTGACAACTTCAAGTCCATCCCCTGGCCCCAACCAGCATCAGTAGGCAATGGACAAGGTTTTGAGGAAAGCTCAGGCTTTGAAGTGAAACAGGCCTGGGTCTCTCTCATGATCCCTAACTCGCACACTGCACCCAACAAGTACATTGTGAAGCCATTCAATGCCCAACATTGCCAGATGCTGTGGGCAGAGAGACGGCACACCAGGTCCAGACCCTAGACAAGTCACTGCAGTGTAGGGGCCTCTGGCTTTCCACCAAGAAGGGATGACCTCTAAAGTTTGGAAATGTTTTCAGGATTTAATTAGATAGTATGTGTGGGTAATAACTGTAGGCTTTCACATAGTCATCACTATTATAAACAAGAGGATAATTCCAATATGTTTAGGCCATGTTTAAACTTTAGTACTCAGTCTTTACCCTAAAAAAACTACTCTTAGGAAAAGATCAAGTAAGACTTCTCAATATTTTCCATCCCAATGAAGGAGAAGAAGGAAAAGAAAGAAAATACCCACTAATTGAATTTTTAATTCACAAAGAAAAAATCCTACAAGATTCCTAAATATTTGGCAGGGCCATGATGAATGGAATACTATATAATCATGTGAAGTGATTAGAAAGACTATGGAACAACAAAAAAAATGTTCATGACATCATGTTAGGTGATGAAATCAGGTTACTTTGTGAAGCATGTGGATAGTGACTATAGAATGATCACATGCATAAGCACAGTGTCTTAGAAAAAAACAAGCTTGTTGAAGAATAATGGGCAAGTAAGATCTTCTGTGCCTCTGTCTGAAACTGTATGTGGGGCTGTTTTATTGTTTGCTTTCATATTTTCACAGGAGTCATTTTTCTTAATGTGCTTTATTTGCAAGATTTTCACTCTCTCCCATACAGCCTACCCAGCAACTGTGTGAGAGGAAGATATATGGGTATACATGCTCCACAAGTTTGCTGAAGTCTGAGCATGTAGTATCCCAGCCCACCTCTTAAGGTTTTCAGGATGAAATTTTTTTTAAAATGCATTTAGTATTTATTTTTTCCTTTGGAATAAGCTATGATAAATTGGTTGCAATCTGATTAAGAGAAGTCTCTTTTCAGTGAGGAGATTAAAAATGACATTTTATAATTTTTTAAAAGTAGCTTGGTAGACTACAAGTCTTTGAAGAGGTATTGTTAATTTTGATTTATTATGGTTTCCTGAAAAATACATGAAAGGGGTTTACCCCTATGTAGTTAGTTAGGCACTCATAGAGAGAATTCAGAAACTGCTCCTAGAAACTGAAAACACAGGCACCATCACAGCAGCACCCCAGGACTAGCATCATACACCCTTCCCTAGTGGACTATCTCCAGGTACAACCTGGCTCTGTACCCATCCTTGCATTCTACCTTCAATCCATCATCCATCCATCCTTCCTTGTATTCTACCATTCATCCATCCTTCCACCATTTATCTGTCAGGAACTTGATGGTTTACTACCTACCATTCATCAATCTCATCTCTCTGTTCACCCACTCATCCATCTCCCCTTCTTTGAATACTTGTTTACAAGAATTGGGGGGGGTCAAAAATATTCTGAGTATTAAGTTCCAGGTTCTCAAATGGGGCCAATGATGCAACAGGATTGGTACCCAGAAGACGTGCTTCTCATTGCCTCCCAGTCCCTGCGGGTAGTTCTAAAGCTGGCTCAGTCACTGGGCGGCCTCCCAAAACCTATCTGAGGAACAATAGGCCTCAATAATCAGGCCACTCTTTGTCATCAGGGCACACCCATGTCCTAGCAGCATTCTGCTGGTTGGCTAAAACAGAATCTTCAAAGCACTCTAGGCATTTACCACCTAAATCTGTCACTTACTGATGCTGTAGGTGGAGTGGGAGAGGCTGTGTAGTATGACTTGTCAAGCTGCCAAGAAAACCTGTTTCCATCCATTGAGTGGAGAGATTTCATTAGCTAAGCTTGGAACGTGATCTTCATCAAGTGTAAATTGAGGCTGATGAAAACAGCCCAACTCAGACTGTCATACTTACATCAGGTCATAACTGCTTAGGGTATTCTCAGTGGAGAAATGGAGTCTGCACCTACACAGAGTCTGTGATATGTTCACAGAGGAAATTAAACCCCAAATAAACATGTTCTCTGAGTGAGGGCTAGAGCTAGGTGTTAGGAATCCATGGAAGAGCCCAACATCTCTTGCCTATGCAAAGCTCACAGTCTAGTGGAGATAACCGTCCTCACAGTGGTGGTAGGCCATCACAGAAGGATGGACATGAGTCGTGAAGACAGCCACGTCTGTCAAGAGAATCCCAGAGGCTTGGAAGAAGGCATTCTGGAACTCAGCCTGCACAGCCCATTCAAACACAGATGAATCCTGCTTGGCAAACCCAAACTGAGCATGGAGGATGTGAGGGAGGACTCATGCTGCTGGGGGCAGCTCGCTGATCAGAGTGGGCCTTGGGGTGGCTGACAACACTTTAATCGTAAAGCTTAGATTTGAAAACGTAAGCAATAGGAAGACTCCTTATGTTTCTGGAACTACTTTAACCCTTCCCATTATCAGGTCACTGCTCTGTTTTTCTTTTTTGCAACAATCTCACTCCAGCTGGTCCTGAACTGCGCCCCCCCCCACACACACACACCAATACCTATTACATTCATTCTCTCTTTAAGATGCCAACTCTCAAGACACCTCTTCTATGAAACTTCTCTACAATGCTCTGTTCCCAAAGCCATCCCTGCTGTACTTTTCATCTAACTCTATTGTCATCCACCATGGCAAGCTCCATTCTGGGTGGTTTGTAGATGCTGTGGTCAGTAATCTGAATCCTTGCACTCCCAAGAGCTCTCATGAGAACTTGACACCCAGTAGGTGCTCAGCATCTAACTGCTGAGAGGCTGGCCCTCCCAGAACTGACTCACCTCAAGTGACCCAGTGCAGCATCTCCTGCAAGGCTCAGCATGTTGTCCTGGCAGGGAGCCACTAGCTGACTTGAGAAAAACAAGCGATGTGGAATCTGGCTGTGTCCCACACAGCAGCAGCCACCCCTAACACACTGCATTTCCTAATGTTTACAGGAAACTTCTGAGCTCGCCAAGCACTTGTCCACAACCAGGCACCTAACAAGTATGGGTTGAACACCCATTGTATCCAGGACACCAAAGCACCACGAGAATTTAGTGGTTGGAAAGAGAAGCAGGGGTATATTACTTGTACTAGGGATGTTATATAGCCACTTCTTTTTAGTTAATTGGAAGTACAATGTAATTCATATTATCCTTGTTATAGTTCCTTGACTTTCCTATAGTGGCTCTGTCTTATTCATACAACCAAACATTTAGGAAAAATAAAAGTTGTTTTTAAAAAACTGAGTGGCTGTATCAAAGATGTAGGTACACAAACACTAAGATTTCTTGATCACCAATGGGATCCAATTAACTGTATAGTCAAATGGTCACTGTCTGTGGGGAGGCAAGCAGTAGTATGTAGAGAAGGGAGAGGGTATAAAAGGGTAAAGGGGGCATCATTGGGGAACTTCATCCTCTGTCACTCTTCCCCCTTAGTGCCTTTCTTTCCGTACCATAGCTCATCCCTCTTCAAACTCTAACTCAGAGGTATGGGACCCGGAGACCTGGAAATGTGTTCTCTCTCTCTCTCTCTCTCTCTCTCTCTCTCTCTCTCTCTCTCAGAATAGATTAATCCTGACTTCTTCTTTAGAAAGATCAGAAATGAAGATCTGGCTGGAGTAGTCTGTGGAGCTGAACGATCGTAGCGATTTTGAGTTGTTGTGGTTGTAGACATGTCAGCTCCTGACAGCACCCCCTATTCTACTCCAAGTAGAAGATGAGCATCGAAGAATCTCCAGTGGGAGATGATTGAATTGGTGGTAAGCCTTTCTCTTGGCAAGAAAAACCCCTTGCTTCAACTGTAGACAGACTTCTGTCCAAAAAGGACAAAACTTGGAAGCAGATAAGTCAACAGCCTAGCTCTGCCAAGACAGGGTAGGTAAGTCCTTCATAATTCCTGCTCTACAATCAATGTCTGTCAGAGAAA
>CAJQZJ010000522.1:936646-953931 GCA_907164525.1 Lophiomys imhausi | reverse complement strand
GAGCGGGGTGGTGAGGGTGCATACTCTTGGTCCCACCATTCAAGAAGAGTACACCCTTGGTCCCAGCTCCCAGCACACTGGAGACAGAAACGGGCAGATCCCAGAGCTCAGGGTCAGCCTGATGCAGGGCAAACTCTAAATAGAGAAAGACTTCGATCCAGGAGTGGTGGAACACATCTTTGATCCCTTCAGATGGGAAACACAGGTCTCTGATCCCAATAATTAGAGTTCAGAGACACACACATGGGATTTGGAGGGACCTAGATTTGGAGGCTACTTACAAAAGGCCTTCTCGATTCAGGCAGATTGTCCTTTGGGATCTCAAAATATATACACTGGAGCTGGTTTAGCTCCAAGGTGACAGAATGATTTCTTCTTTAACCCAGATTGAAAGATAACGCTTTGTATGTTGTCGGAAGGCCAAATTTGCTTCAGGAGAAGTACTACCTAGCCCCCTCCCCCCCAAAAAGAGGGCAATTGTCCCAGGGTTGGGATTGGGGCAGGGCTCTGTTCTTATCTTTCCAGGAGAATCGAAGCGTCCATTAGGGGAGCCCTGGGACGGCTGGAGAGTGGAAACCTCAGCAGAGAGCAGAATCAGGCACCAAGGAGGACAAGTGACCCAGTTGATTCTGCCTGGCAGACTTCCTCAATAGTTGTCTCCATCGGGGGCCTGCAACCGATGTTCAGCTCTACACAATGCCCCGGCCGGAACCTCAGTGAAGCCTACAAGATCAGCTTCTGCCTACAAACCCCTTAGGTCATCTAAACAGCTGAGAACAGAAGGACTGAACATAAAAGGAGTGTACTAACATTTTCAACCATTTTTTCCATTTGGGTTCGGGCCCCAAACAGGTCTACTATGACCCAAATCAGCAGGAAGTCACTTTAAGAGAGCGACGTCCCATGCCCAGAGGGTGGGGAAGGTGTTTCTCCACCCGTCTTTTTGGTTATTTGAAGGATAACTGAAAACTCCGATATTTAGGGGAAGAGATTACAAGCTGATAAATGGTTCTGTTTAATGGATTTTGGAGGTTAGCCCCAGGGACTTCCTACTTTTCCTTTTCTGTATCCTTCTCCCTCTCCTATGTAGGAGTGCATAGGCTTGAGAAAAATGAGATATAGACATAGCACAGGAAGGTCCAAGAAGAAGGGGCAGATTATTGAATATGCCCTTATACCTTTGTATATTGATACAAAATTAGTAGTTTATTTTGCTAAAGTGTTATTGACCATTATTTATTGTGCAAAAATAAGATTGTATTGGATTACATCGGTATTGATCTTTGTATATTGATACAAAATTAAGATTATAGTTGGCCACAATGGTATTGACCCTAGCACAGGAAGGTCCAAGAAGAAGGGGCAGATTATTGAATATGCCCTTATACCTTTGTATATTGATACAAAATTAGTAGTTTATTTTGCTAAAGTGGTATTGACCATTATTTATTGTGCAAAAATAAGATTGTATTGGATTACATCGGTATTGATCTTTGTATATTGATATAAAATTAAGATTATAGTTGGCCACAATGATATTGACCCTTGTATATGGACGTAATATTAAGATTGTATTGGGCTACATAGGCATTGATCTTTGTATATTGTTACACAATTAAGAGTATATTTAACCACAATTGAATAGATCTTTGTATATTGATACAAAACTAAAGGTAACGCTTCCTAATGGTATCATACCTAGAGATACTTAAAAATAAAATGTGAAGCTCTGGCCTCTTGATACCAACCGTCTAAAACGGTCTAGGATAGTTAAGTAAAACAAACTCCTAGTCATGCAAACATGTCACTTTGTTAGCTACTATGACAGTCTATCACAGATATTCTCTAAACTACCCAGTAATCAAGTTGCTAAGAGACAAGCAACATTTGCTTATCTAAATACAAGAGATGGATAGGACATCTTCAAAAACCCCAAGAGATCTGCAGAATATGGCATTCAAAGATGTTATCTTAAATCAAGATTTTTTTTTATATCGAGACATATCAGCGCCTGACAGCACCCCCTATTCTACTCCAAATAGAAGATAAGCATCGAAGAACCTCCACTGTAAGATGGTTGAATTAGTGGCAAACCTATCTCTTGGCATGAAAAAAACCCTTGCACCAACTGCAGACAGACTGCTGTCCAAAAAGGACAAAACTTGGTAGCAGGGAAGTCGACAGTCTAACTCTGCCAAGACAGGGTAGGTAAGTCCTTCATAATCCCTGCTCTACAACAAATGTCTGTCAGAGAAACAGGACCCAAAGGCTTAAGACTGATGCAGGAATGTATGGAGAGAAAATGGGAACTGTCCAGGCAGTCATTGGTATGTCCTTTCTTAGTTTTGGAAGCTGCAGGCCCTGCACTTCCTATATAAGCAGATATATTTATCCCTCTCAGGTCTCTGAGGTGGTTGAATAATAGACAGCTAGAGTCTCATAGTTAAATTTTGAGTTGTTTAGGAATCAAGAGGGTGTTATAGATCTAAGAAGATACTCTTAAAAGTGTGTTGCAAGTTAATATGAATGTTGAGTCAGATATAGTCCTTTAAACTCATGGAGATGGTTAGATAGTAGAATGTTAAAGTCAGGGGCCAAATATGTATAAACTGGACATTGGGAAGGTATGCTGGGCCATTTAACTCTCATAAATGTGGCATATTTATATCTGTTGTTTTGTATAATACTTACTGTTATAAGAGAAGGAACCATCTGTTTGACTGAAAGGGGAATCTTCTGGGGGGAAGAGGGTGGAAGGGCGGGATAGGAAGGGGGAATAGGGAGGGGTTTGTGACTGAGATGTAAGTTGAAGAAAAAAAAATAAAGTATTAAAAAAAAAGAATTGTGCTCATATTTTGATAGGAATTGCATTGAATCTGTATATTGCTTTTGGTAGGATGACCATTTTTATTATGTGAATCCTACCTATCCATAAGCATGGGAGATCTTTACATCTTCTGATGTCCTCTTCAATTTCTTTGTTCAAGAGTCCCTCCTCAAACTCTTGACTGCCTGTATTCACATAGGTATTTCATTCTTTTACATGTCTACATCCAGTTAAACCAGATTTCATTCTTTTACATGTCAACATCCAGTTAAACCAGCACTATTTTTTGAAGATGCTGTCTTTTTTCTATTGCATGGTTTTGGCTTCTTTGTTAAAAATTAAGTGAACATAGGTTTGTGAGTTCATTTCTGGGTCTTCAATTCGATCCTATCTAAGTGTCTCCTAGGGTTCTGTTTCCCTGAAGAGCTCTAATTAGCACGCTATGTGAAGATTCCAGACAGAACAAGATTGCTCTCTGAACTCCTGCCCTGTGCTACATCCAGGCATTCAGGGGCACAGGGAGAGCTGGCCTCTTGCCCTCACTGTAGAGGTGGCTACCATGTCAGGAAGACCAAGCAGAAGCTTATTAGCATTGAAATATACAAGGGCACAATTTTCTTGTGTTAGAAACAAAATGAATGTTCCATCACAGTAGAGCAGAGTAGGGACTCTCTCCTGAAATGACACACCCTGAGGACATTATACTGCTCCCAACACATGTTCCCCACCTTGCAGGGTCTGTCTCCATCTGAGACAGTTGCAAAGACAGATAACCAGAGTGGAAGCTTCAGCAATAGTGCACGAAGAGGATCTAGTGTCCTCCAGCACACATCCTCCTTGCTAGATGTGGAGTCTATAGGCCTGTGTACAGTCTGAACACTGAAATCTAGAAGGCAGCAAGCACCCCTTTCTTGGTTGGGCAATACACTTAGCTTAGATCTTAGGAATTGTCAGCAAAATGAATTAAATAAAGTGAGTCTTAAAATCACTTTGAGCTTGGATGAAGACATTAATTATACATTCACAATAGCTTTCAGAAAAACTTTCAGAGAGCTTCTGGGGTGAATGCCAATCTTCTTCCTAAGACCTGTGGTACCATGCGGATGTGTCATCTGAGTTTTTGATTTGTATAGTTTGCTTTCATGTCAATCAGGAAGTACTCACATCCCTGTGTCATAGCTTTGATAAAGCATCAGAGAATGTTCTGAGTGTCCATTTTTAGTCAACTGTTCAGAATTTTCATTTACTGCAACTCATGATACTTCTTTTATTTTTTATTCCATTAATTAATTCATTTATTTACTTTACATCCCGATGACAGTTTCCCCTCTTTCCTCTCTTCCCAGTCCCTCCCTCACATCTCACCTTCCCCCATTCCCCCTCCTTTTCTCCCCAGAGAAGGGGAGGCTTCCCATGGATATCATCCACCTTGGCACATCAAGTTGCAGTAGGACTAGACGCATCTCCTATTGAGGCCAGACAAGGCAGTTCAGTTAGGGTAAAGGTATCCAAAGGCAGGCAACAGAATCAGAGACATTCCCTGTTCCAGTTGTTAGGAGATCCATATGAAGACCAAACTGCGCATCTGTTACATATGTGTAGGGAGCCTTGGTTCCATCCTATATGTGCTCTTTGGTGGAGGGATCACGTGTAGGGAGGACAGAAGGAGAGAGAATGGAAACCTGTGGGGGCTAGCATCTCTGGGACTAGGCCGAAGCCTAAGACAGGGAAAATTCCCAGGAATCTATGAAGGTAACCCCAGCTAAGACTCCTGCAACACAATAGGGTATATGGAACCTGAAATGGCCACCTCTTATAACCAGATAGGACTTCTAATAGAGGGATTAGGGACATCAACCCTCCACAAAACCTTCAACCAAAAATTTGTCCCACCTACAAGAGGTACAGGGATAAAGATAAAACAGAAAATGAGGGAATGGCCAACCAATGTCTGACCTAACTCACGGCCCATCACATGAGAGACACCCAACCCCTGACACTCTTCATGATACTCTGTTATACTTGCAGACATGAGCCTAGCATGGCTGTCCTCTAAGAGGCTTCACCCAACAGCTGATAACAGATGCTGAGACCCACAGACAAACATTAGGTGGAGCTCAGAGAAACTTGTGAAAGAGGGGGAGGAAGGATTGAAGGAGCCAGAGAGGTCAAGAACACCACAAGAAAACCTACAGAATCAACTAACCTGAGCCCTGGGGGCTCACAGAGACTGAACTCAATGGCTTCTGACCCTACTTTACTACTTGACATGTTGAAACTACAGTGGATTTATCTGCAGATGACACAGTCATACACACATGCTCATTATGCAACCATGTTATACTCTAAAACCTGGTTCATAACCACAGGAGTCTGTGTTCTCTTTATTTAACCACGTCAAGTCTTCTTTAAGGTTCATGAGCTCTACTCTGAATTGCCAATGTTCCTTTATCATTGTTGACCTTGTCTTTGTTACTGGCATCATAAGTGTACTATTCATCAAAAGCTTATAGTCACCAGGCACCAGCAAAACATCTTAAGACTCATTATTTCATGCTATCTGCATACCATCATGAAAGAAAAGTATTATACAAGTTCTATTCTCAGACAAAGGACCAAGAGTTTATAGAATTTATTCTAAGTCTCTGAGATCCTTATTGGAGGAGCCTGAAGCCAGCAGGCGTATAGAACCCTTGGTTTCTGTGTGTGTGTGTGTGTGTGTGTGTGTGTGTGCGCGTGCGTGCTTGTGTGTGGAAGGGTGCCCTATACATACTTGTGTAGGTTCGTTCATATGTGTTTGTGTAGGCATATGTATATTGTGCTCAGGTGCAAGTGGAGGCTAGATGTCAACATTGGGTTTCTTCTTGAGTCTCTCTCATATTATTTTTTTTGGACAAGGTCTCTCACTGATCCTGAGGCTCACCAATTCAACTAGACTGTCTGGCCAGTGAGCTTGAGGAATCTACATGTCTCTGCAACCCCAGTGCTGGAATTATAGACGCTTCTTCACCTGGTTTTTATATATGTGCTAGGGATCTGAACTCAGGTCCTTATGCTTTTGACAAAAGTACTCTACTGACTTGGCCACCTCCCCAGTCCCTGAGTTTCTAGTTTAACAACAATAAAAAGGTCATTTCTGCTGCAAGACAAACTGAGAAGAGAAAGATTCAGAAGAAAGTAGGAAGGTCTCATGTTCTTGGTTAGTGACATCAGAGGAACAGGTTAAAATATGTAGTGAGAATTTTATAATTTTGATTTCTTTTTAAAAACACAGAAATGCTATGGGATCTGTTTTCATTTTAAGCCCCATTGTAGATATGAGAGCTTGCTTCACAGCAGATGACTGTGATTTGCCTTGTGCTCTAGCAGGGGCATGGTTTCACCAGCTGCAGATAGTTTCTACAAGTGTGTGACATTTGGAATTCTGGGAACTTTTCAGAGGATATATAAATTCTAGGTCCCCAAGAGACAAGGTGGCTGTTGTTGACTGTGTGGTGGTTGGATGCTATTGGTTGCTATTTGTCAAGTAGTAATGCATGGAAAAAAATGAGAAGAAGAAATTATACTGACAGCAAAGGTCAAATTTTCCCCAAAGAACTTAACACCCTCTAATCACCAGGAAGTAGTCTAATGATAATGTTGCCCCCCTTTTCTCTCTATCCTTTTTTTATCTCCTATTTAGTGTTAGGGAGTGAATAAGGATAGAGGAGGATGTAAGAGAGAAAAAGGAACCATTTTTCTACAAAAGCCATTGTTGTGTAAGATAATATATATATAATAATTCAGGTCCCTACATTTCAGGCCTTGAGTTTTTCCCTTCCATGATGCAAGCCTGGCTCTTAGTGTGAGTTCTCCTCTAGGTCCCACACTGTCCTAGGGCTGTGGAAGAGGCTAACACACGTAAACAAGCACCCTTTAGCCACACACCCCACCCCAATCACAGCCCACCATCAAGGCAAATGCCATGAAAAGCCAATGGAGCCAGGAATACAGTTCACAGTTCTGGTTTCACCACTACCCAAAAACAGGAGGGTGACTTTGGAAATGCCATTTTACCTCATTGAAACTCGAGTTCCTTTTTTGAAACATAGGAATAGTAAGAAGCCCTCAGTATGTTAGAACATTCTGGGATCTGAGAAGTGAATTATCAGTGTGTTCAATTTTTAGTAATAGAGTGATTACTATAGTCTGCACAATGAATAGCTGCTAAGCCTCACAATGAGCCTCAGTTCCATTGTCAGTGGCTGGACTTGAACATAATGGACAAAAATGTTCTCTTCCAGACCCCAGAAAATGCATATACTCCCTTTTCCAGGTCTTGTAATACCCATAGTTCTGGACATCCATTTCAGCCATAATTTTGCCTCTAGAATGCAGGATTGGTTGCACTACTTGGCTTCTGTGGCTGTTCTTAGAGCCCAGCTCTGACATCATCCAGCTTTCTAGGTTTGTCTATGGCCAGCTTCCTGTAGTCTCAGATCCAGCAGTCAGGCTCATGCTGGGTTGTGTAGGAGCAAATGACTGTTGTCATGGACACTGCTGCCATCTCTATAGCATACATTTGAAAAACTCATGACACACACAGGTACAATGTTTCCATACACAGCACTGGTTGCCAGGGTTGTGGATCTATGAGACACTCGGTATATTGGGAAAGTTCACCAAGCATCTAGAACTTCCAGGTTGGGAATTTCAGGCCTTTTAAAAGCACTCAAATGGGAGGATAAGACACCCAAATAACCAATCAAATTTCCAAATGTGCGTGTCTGCTGCTAGTGAGATTACTGCAAGCTGTGTTATAGAGACACAAAATCTGTACACACTGAATATTGTTTCTTTCTGTTTAATACTTATAATTACAATTTTATTTGAGATTGATTTGTAAATAATAGCACCTATCATTAATTTGTGCTATTGTACATATTACCTATTAGTTTCTTTTTAAAGGATAGAATCTGTGAGTAATGTGACTATTAATCCCATGTTCATTTCTCCTTTCTGTAATCAAAATACTCATTAATTACCATTACTTTAAATGCCAGTAGTAACTCAGGCATGATTTAGGGTTCATCAGTTTACAATGCAATTTCACACTTATTGGGTTTACATATATACTGATTAGTTTTTGTCAACTTGATGTAAATTCAATTCACTTGGGGAAAAGAACAAAAACTGAGGAATTGAGGTCCATCAAACTGGCCTGTAGGCAAGTCAGAGGAGGCATTTTCCTGATTGACAATTGATGTGTGAGGGCCCCACGCAATGGTAGGCAGTGCCACCCTTAGACAGGTCATGCTACCTTGTATGAGAAAGTAGACTGAGCAAGCCATGCGAGCAAGATAATAGCCAGCATTGTTCTTCCACAGTCTTTCCTTCTCTTCCTACCTCCAGGTTCCTGCCTTGAGCTCCTACCCTGACTTCCCTCCTTGGTGGACTATAATTTTCAATCTGAAATGAGCACTTCACCCCAAGTTGCTTTTAAGAGAACCAAACTTAGAGTATACACTTAAAAAGATGACTTCTGGGGTTCAAACTCCTCATACTTGCACAGCAAAATCTTTACTGTTTACACTATCTGCACAGCCCCTTGATGTACAATATATCCTGATGATGACCACATATAAGCAAAGGTCTGGCCATTTGCAGATATGAAAATTGAAATTCATTAAACCATGTAGCCAATCACATGCTATTGTTGTGTCTCTGTCCCTGAGGATAAGAACAATGCCTATGTGTTTCTCATCTTGCCAGTACCATCCTGGTGAAGGTGGTCTACAAAGAATGAATGTGTAAATTTAGAAAGTGGCCTTTAGAATGATCTCAAAAGTTCTACAAAAAGGTATGAAAGTAGGAGGGATACACGTTTGGAAAAGGTGGGGAGGTGGCCAGTAGGAGTGGGAGGCAAGAGCTGGTAGGGAGGGAGAGGGGAATGTAATCATAATACAGTGAATATATGTGTTAAATTGTGAAAAATATTTTTTTCTGAGGGCCTCAATGCTCAACACTTTACCCTATTCTCATTAAATAAGGACTATGTTTCCAAGCCCCTAGAGAAACCCTCAGTGTAGTCTCTGCATATCCTTAGTACCTAGGACAGCTGTCATCAGCATTACCTCTAATCCTAGATACTTCTGTGGGAGGGATAGATGTTTGGTTAATGGAGGAGGAAATAGGCAAACGCCTACCAGCCCTACTAGAGAACAATACCATTAGGCTTAGAGAATTCAAACCAGTACAAATCTGGTTCATCATGATACAGATCTGCCTTAGAGATTCCTTCCAGCTTGGTCCTGGGATGAACTTTTGTCCTCATATACAGAAGTGTTTTGCTCTATCCCCATGAACACGGGGTGGAGGCCAGTATCTCTAGAGGAGCAGAAACCTGGAAATTAGCATGGTTTGGGTGATACATCACCTAGTCCTCATGTTATCAGTGACACTTTCCTGAAAAATGGACTGGCTTTCCATTTCAAGTGTGTCACATTTACTACAGACTGGTTTTGTTTTCCAATGGAGGGTATACTCTGGAAAGAAAGCTGACAGACAACCAATGGTAGTGACAGTACAGTAAAACAAAAGCTACAAATATGCCCCAGCAAGCGTGAGCAAGTTACCAAGCACCGAAGCAATCTTGTGTGATTGGGACAATCTGGAAGCACACTACAGAGGGATCAGTGGCATTTGCAGGGGGAGGTCTCTGCATGTAGGCAATAGAGAGGAATCATTAAAACAGAAAAGTGTGCAGGAAGTCAAGAAGGCAGTTTGATGGGAAATTACAGATTTATACTTTTGACTAGAGACCACGATGAGAGCAAGAACATAGTGGGAAATATATCTATTCCTATTAGCTATGAGTCAACAAACCTTCGGTATCACTAGGACACTAGAGCTCTGAGAAGGACTCTTATGAATCAGGGAAAGGAAGTTCCTGCCATCAATTTTCTTCTGTTCCCAATGGGAAGGAGTTTGGTTTCTCTATGAAAACCGAGAGATTCAGAGTCTTGGAAATGGCAGATTGCAGCTCTCCTGATCAAACTAAGGATGCCAAAGACATCATCCATATGCGCTGCCTGGATTATAACTGAGCCAGAACCATCTGCCAGTCAAAGTTACACCAGAAGGAGTGACATATCCAAGTCACTAGCCTCTTGTCATCAAGGCTATCTCAGGCATCTACATAATCCTTCCTGGCATTTCCACACCTGACTCTGAGATACTTACTGGATTTCCAGGGTGCTCTTTATAGGGTGCTTTGGGGAGATAAGAGTTCAGTTTGGAGAGATGATAATGGAAGCCCAGAACTGTGAAGTATTTTATTTTGTTTTGTTTTCCCTTCCAAGAACTATGCTTCTGTCCTCTTTCTCTCAGTTAGGATGTATTGGCAACAAGTACCATCACATTTCTCTCATGCAATCTGTTCCTGGAAACAGCTTCCTAGTCTGCAGAAATATTTCACTCTTTTTCTATGTCAAAGAAAAGAATCATAGAATGTTCTGGATTTGGACATTAAACAACTTTTGCTCCAAGGGAAATAGGTTATTCATGAACATGACCTGAAAGCACCCATCAGCGTGCCTCGGGTAACATATTCATTCCATCATGGAAATCACACAAACATTTCACAGACTAAGAACAAAAGACAGTTACAAATCACAAGTACTGAACATACTAATGGGACATCATGCAGCTGGGTGACAGCAAGGCAGGGAAATCTCTGCTACAAGTTTCAGATGTGCTCTGATGACATCCTTATCTTCTTAGTTGGTGCAAGCTAGACATGTCAAGCTTAGCAATATATTCCAAGTTTAATCTACAAGTCAAGAGGGTGTTAAGTCAGATACACAGGTGGTAGATAAATGATTAGTAAAAGAACTAAGGATAGCCTGAGTTTTGTCTCTCACTGTAGTATTATGAAGTTATACTCAGTCAGTCTTCAGAATATCTTCAAAAGGTGAGGGATTTTTTTTTGGGGGGGTGTTTTTTATTGAAAATTTCCAACCATGAAGTTATAATCAGTCAGTCTTCAGAATATCTTCAAAAGGTGAGGGATTTTTTTGGGGGGGTTGTTTTTTATTGAAAAATTTGTATTTTGTGAATTTCACATCATGCACCCTGTTCCCTCTCATATTCCACCTCCTCTCAGTCCCACCCTCCACCCCTGCAATCTGTCTCAGCATAAAAAATAAAATCTCACTGTGGAAGCTGCAGTGTGTCTCAGTGAATCCCATAATATTCCCTTTTGTCCACACATTTTCCTCACAAATGTTCATTCAAATGACTCCTTGGTCTGGTACGAGGCCTCTGGTTTCTGCTACTTTGTTAATACTGGAACCTAACTGGAACTCCTCTCAGATATGTAGTAACTGTCCTGTGTCATGGAGATCCTGTAGTTTTTAAACAAACTTCACTAACACTGTTTGCTTCTTTGACAGCACAGCAGAAATGGCCACCCTGTAGCCACCCCCACTTCATCATTGTTCACTCCTCAGTGTATGTAAAATCTGGTGAACAGGCTTTTGGTAAGTGATGGATTTGTGGCTGCTGTTATGATGGCAGCCATGCACACCAGTCAAGAATCTTCAGGGTACAAAGTCAACTGCCACCCAGCCTAAGAGAAGCCCTGGTGTCTCTTCCTCTAACCAATGGTGATCTGACAGTGATTCAGATGATGCTATGTTGGAAGAGACACCTGACTTAACAGATGATATTGATCCACTGAATGAATGGCCTCCTGTGTACAATGACCTCGTGTGTGTGTGTGTGTGTGTGTGTGTGTGTGTGTGTGTGTGTGTGTGCATATTCAGTTGACAAGTATATATTCCTCTTATAGCCCAGAGAGGATGGGTATGAAATAAGGCAGGAGGGAAGCCAAAGGAAGGTATCACCATGTGGAAACCCAGCTGCTCTCCCAGGCTGAACTGACTTAAATGTTCACCTTGGACATTGCTGTGAAGTTCAGAGGAAAGGGGTTTGTATGAGTCGGTATAAAGAAGGGTTGTTTTTCTTGCCTTGCCTTTGGCATCCACAGGGCCAGTAGGTTCTTCTGTCTAGTAAAGAGACCACGCATAATCACATTAAGCCTTTTTCTTACCATCTCTAAAATGTTACCTACTCAGAGCAGAAAGCAGAAAGAAAAAAACTTACTTTTTATTTGAATAAAAATTGAGACCACATCTAGGGGGTTGATAACTCAGTCTATAAAATATTGTATTTGAAAGCATAGGACCTGAGTTCAATTCCCAGAATCCAGAATAAGAAATTGGTGACATGTACTTGCAGTCCCAGCACCAGGAAATTGGAGACAAGTAGATTCCTAGAGCTTGTTGGCCAGCAAGCCTAGCTTAATTGTTGAGTTTCAGGTCAGAGAGAGACTTTTTCTCAGAAAAAGAAAGTGGAGTGTGGAAGGTGCCCAAGGTTTACCTGTGGCCTCTTTGCATATATACATACACGTGCATACACACAGAGTGATACACACAAACACACTGAGACCTTTTAGGGGCTCATAAACTAGATATGAAGGGCAATTCCAAAATAAGAACTCAGAACATATATAAGTGACAGCAATATTATCAGAAGGAAAAAAGAAACTTTGAAAAGAATAGTCTTCAATAAACAGATGTGTTCTTGAATGCTCAAGTTAAAAAAAAAAAAGACTCCTATGATTTTGCAGTCTCCTGGAGATTCATAGTGTTCCCCAGGACCTCAGGCTTATGCAAAGTACTTCTGAGCCCAGTTTATTGGAAAGGGATGTCCTAGTCATAAGGGGGAAGACACAGCAAGAGACAGCTCTCTCTAACTGGGGTAGAAAGGGTCTGTAATTAGAGGAAAGCAGCCTTGGGTTAGAAGGTGAACCGGAGAAGAGAGGAGGTGGGGCTGGGCTGGACTGAGCCTTGGATGAATCAAGCCTTCTTGCAGGGTGGAGACATCCTGTCTAAAATACATGTGAGTGCCATTAAATCCTCTATAAAAGGTCTCATCCTACTGACAAGCACTCTACACACTGCTTAACAGAAACTTGTCCCATCCTGCCTGGGCATTAGGTAAGTTCCCTCCAGAAGAACTTCTTGCTCACTCTCAGTGTCTTGGCAAGCTGAACTCATGAATGGAGGCTGTCAGATCTGAGCTGTCAGGTCTCAGTGCCTAGCTGGAGGTAGGAAGGGCCCCCATAGAGCCTCAGGCAGGCTGAAGCCAGAGTCCTTGGGAAATGCTACTCTTCTGAAGCAATCCAACTTTCTCCTCTCCTTTTCAGTCTAGCCTGAAGCTCTTCTGACTAAGTGGTGTGGGCAGCAGCAATGGAGCCAACCACCACCCACTCACCTTCCTGGATCAGCAAAACTTATTTTTTTCCTTTTTAAGGTTCTGGAAGGTTCTTTGCAGTGCTCAGAGCCCATGGGATCTGAATCCGTTTGTTTCTGCCAACCTA
This sequence comes from Lophiomys imhausi, assembly GCA_907164525.1. Lineage (NCBI taxonomy): Eukaryota > Metazoa > Chordata > Mammalia > Rodentia > Muridae > Lophiomys > Lophiomys imhausi. The sequence goes on along the minus strand of CAJQZJ010000522.1, from coordinate 940,681 downwards.
GACAATAAGCTCAGGTTGTCCTATGGAGGAAGGGGCTAATATGAACTTCCTTCCTGACTCTATATTGATATATAAGTAAGATGAATTTGTAGATTTATTCTTAGAATCTGAATCATCATAACAGAACATTTTGTTCTTTTAAGAATGTCATGTGTTTTTAAAACATTGGGGGATGTTTCAAGTTATATGGCCTGAGGGACACCAAGGAAAGTGTCTAAGTTCTTGACTCCTGGGTCAGTAGAAAAGTTACCACTGCACAGCCCACCTGGGGTCTAGACTTCCTCAAGCCTCTGACCATACTGACTTGCTTTTTTGTGAACCACACCGCTTTTCTTCCATCATTCTTTGTTTCTCTACCAATGCCATCCTCTCCCTACAATCCTCTTTATCTCCAACTTCCTTTCCTGGTTTTCTAGATGATGCATGCAAGCTTCCATCTTTGGCACCTTCCCTCCTTCTGGTCTCTCTAAGTCTTCTGTTTAACACATGTATGTCTCTAGCCTATTCAGTCACACCCATCTTCGCCTTCATCTACCTCCAAATTCCTGCTTAATAGACATGAAGATTTTTTTTCTCTTTTGACTGGAAACCATCCATCACAAAAGTCAGCAGCATGCTAGACTTGATGGACCACTTGTCTCTTACAGAAGCAGACCTCTCTGACAGGTTCCAGGACTGAAGACAGAGAGTATCTTTGGACTCTCAGTTAAAATGCCTCCTATTCCAGAAAGGCACCCTAATCCCATTATTTCCAACAGGTGCAACCCACTTCTTCCTGAATCCCTCCTCCAGGGAAGTCTAGCAGGTGGGGCTGGGTCCTGGGAGGGTCTAACCCCTGTGTGTACTTATTGCTTTCTGATGTTCCCAAGAGGACACTAAACACCTTAGATACAGGAAAAAAAAAAACCTGTACACGGGTATATTCTAAAGGACTAATTGCACTTGGGGTAAAGAAAATAATGTGTGGCCTTCACAAATATATTTCCTCTCAGCTTTTTCTCCATCTATAAAAATAGTAGGGATAAGGATCATAAGCTATGTTACACAGGAAAGTGCTTTGTGAGCAGTACAGTGTCTCTAGTTGTACCCAAATTATATATATGTATATGGGCATAATAATAATGATGATGATACTTAATAGTTACACTTAGCATAAATCAGGCATCAGCTGGGTGATTTTCATGAATTATCTCTTTAAGTCTTTATGATACCTCTCTGAAGTTAGTGCTAGTATCAGCTCCATTCACAGTGAATAAACTGAGTCATAGACAAGCAAAGCATCTTAGTCCAGTTCACATCAGGTAGGTGGTGGATCCTGGCATTAAATGTTGACTCAGAAACTTCCAAGCCCTGAGAGATTCTCCTTCCCACCATAAAGTTCATTTTGAGGAAAAAATGAGGGAAGGTAGAGAAACAAAAAACATAGGTGGAGAGACACATTGTAAGGTCCTAGCCTTGGAGTACTGTGAGGAAGCAGCAGGGGCTAACTATGGTGCCCATAAAGGGACTTTTCATTTTTTCCAGCTTAACTTCACAGATGCCTCAGTTGCTGCAAAACATTCACGGGATCATCGAAGCCTTTGGATGCTATGCCAGGTCAGAGGGTGGCTGCAAATTGCTCACGCGACAGGAGCTGAAGAGACTCCTGGAACATGAGTTTGCTGACGTCATAGTGGTATGATATGTGGCGGTGAAAGGGAGGGACATGATAAGGACACCCAATGCGTATTTACTTGCAAGGGCCCTTACCTGAGGAATGTAAAGAGCAAACATTCAAACTCAAGCCTGATAGCTCTGTTAGCAGTTGTGCAGGCAGTTAAGCAAAACAGGGAGGGAAAGAGGTGACATTAGGCCACACATCCTGATTCTTAGAGAAAGGGCAGGTTCCTACATCTGATTCTCCATTTTAATTAATTTTAATTTTAAGACAAGGTAAAGAGACTCTTGTTCAGACAAGAACAGATTCTTCAAATGCCCTGAAGAGAAAGTAGCCACCACTTTTTGGTGGTTTTCAAATCTGACACAGTAAACATTTCCTATACCTGTCTGAAATGTGATTGCCTATTAGCATTCATTAAGAGCTTCCTTTTGCCTTGCACAAAGCAGTTGTTTCAAAATATTAGTCAAGTCAAAAATGAGATGTTGGAGCATTTGTTCTGAACAGCTGTGGGTGTGATGGCCACTGGGAGACCCACCCCACCCAGCAAGCCAGAACCAGGGCCCTAGTGCATTTTCCTGCCTTTGGTTGACACCTAAAGCTGACCCAGTAATAAGGTACTGGACACAACAACTGATACACTAGGATGGTGCTTCCTACTCATTAGTAAGAGAGATGCTACGACAAAAGACACAAGCAGGAAAACATTGACACTGTAATGCTGTGGCCAGCGCAGTGGGTCTGAGAGCTCCCAGTCTGCAGTGAGGTGAGGGAGCCTAGAAGTACAGTGTGACTGATCTAACCAGGTTGTCCTTAGAGGAACAATGCTCACTTAGCCTCATCTCTCCCCCAGAAGCCCCATGATCCCGAGACTGTGGATGAAGTCTTGCGCCTGTTGGATGAAGATAACACAGGGACCATAGAGTTCAAAGAATTCCTAGTCTTAGTGTTTAAAGTTGCTCGGGCCTGCTTTAAGACACTGAATGAGAGTCCTAGGGATGCTTGCATGTCTGACAAGTCTGAAAGCTGCAATCCTGGATCCTCACAAGAACTGGATCAAGGCCAGGCCAGGGAGGTGGCACTGAAATGGCAAGGGATGGCACAGAGCAGCACTGTGAAGGCAGCAGATGTGCACAGAGAGATCAAATTTCTAGAGGACAGATCAGAGTAGGGACATACACCCAGTATCAAGACAACCACTCTACACAGGTCAGAAGTCCTGACAGGCAGGCTGAGTCTCAGGGAGAGGAGATGGTAAGCCAGCAAACACAAGTGACAGGACAGGTGGAACAGACTCCAAGAACAGAAGACAAGAGTTGCACCAGAGAGAAAAGTTCAGAGAGACAGTCACAGATTAGCCAACAGCCTGATGAGATCACAGCTGGAACCACAACTCAGACCCAAGCAGTAACCTTCCACACACAGGAGTCCACCTGTGACCAGAACAGAGGAACTAACAGCCAATGCCAAGACAGGAGCCAGGCAGACCAAGCTTCTTCACAACACTACCAGACAGAGGCAGTGTCTCATACTCAGATATACACCCAAATGGTAGAACAGGGTTGGGAGCAGCAGGCAGGTAATGGCAGCACCCAGACACAGGGATCCATTTATGACCAGAACAGAGAGACTGAGACTCATAGCCAAGATAGGAACCAGGCAAGCCAGGCTGCTAAAGAACATTGCCAGACACAGGCAGAGTCATATACTCAGACATACACCCAGACAATGGAACAAAGCAGGCACCAGCAGGCAGGAAATAGCAGCATCCAGACACATGAGTCCATCCATGGCCAAAACAGAAGGAATGAAATCCATAGTGAAGACAGTAGTCAGCCAGGACAGGTAGGGATAGGACACTACCAAACACAGGCAGGATCATATACTCAGACTTTGGAGCATGACAGGAATTGGTCAGCAAGGCAAGTAGGGGATCAGGAAAAGGGACAGACCCAGATACAATCACATGTCGGTCAAAGCTGGACACCGGTAACCAACTGTGACACAGGAGCGCCAGTGCCAGGAGGGCAGGTCCAGACTGAGACAAGCACTTTGAAAGAAAGACAAGAATGGGCAGGAGGGCAGGGAGAGAGAGGGCCCACAGTGGTTAGAGATGAGTGGGTCAATGACCACACAAGGGAAATAGTGATCCAAAGCCAGGACCCAGACAGCCTACACGCTGATGCTCCCTCAGATCTGGGCCAGGATACAGCACAGATGCAGGAGAAGAAAGGAATTACAGCCAAGGGACTATATTCCTACTTGAAGACAGACCAGCCATGACTTTTTCTGACACTAGTGCCTAGTACCTTGGCCTGCCCTGCCCTGCCTTGCCCTGCCCTGCCCTGCCCTGCCCTGCCCTGCCCTGCCCTGCCCTG
>CAJQZJ010000522.1:920065-936636 GCA_907164525.1 Lophiomys imhausi | reverse complement strand
TGCCCTGCCCTGCCCTGCCCTGCCCTGCCCTGCCCTGCCCTGCCCTGCCCTTGCACTTGGCTGGACAAATGATTCTTCTCATTTGTTTCTTTCTCGGTGATCATTTCCACAAGGTGTGCTCTTGTTTAAACTCACTTCTCCTGCCTGCTTTGCTGTGCCTACACATTCAAAACAGGAAGACATGGAGGAGGTCATCTCCTTGCATTGAATTCCCCTCTGTTTTCAGGGGGCTTCAGAGCTGTTTTATCTCTGCTATCTGTCCGTTACTACCCAAATGAATCAATAAAAAGCTTAAGCAGCTGAGCTCAGTGTTCTGTTCAATAATTTCTACCGATTTGACTAACCATGGGCTCTAGAGATCTGATATTGAATTGAACATAGTCCCCTCCCCATTGTCCCATCACTTAAGGAGTTCTGAGTTGAAAAAACAGATGCCACTCAGAATTAGAAAGAGCTGAAGAGAGGAGTGAGTACGCTTTATACTTGTCAGAGATGGATCAGGGACGCCTTCTTCCACAAGATGCTTTTTTGTGACCACCTTCAAAGGACCACTAAGACATATTCACAGATAAAATTTCTGTCATTCATTTCCTCTGATTCTCGAATGTTAGGACTCTATTCCTGTGCAAAGTCACAGAGAACAGTCACTTGAGGTCACCAATAAATGGAGGAAGACCTTCAGGGGCTGTGCTGGGACAGGACAAGGATGTGCACTACCAGGGGCTTCCCTACAAGTGAGAGGCCCTGACTTCACCTCCCCTCCCACTTTGTGCCAGCACTTGCCCTTAATGTTGCCCCACTCGCTGGGTATCAACAAACTGTAGGGCAGAAACTCTCAACTGTTCTTTATTTTCAAAATCATTAAGGAGGTACTGGGTGTAGTGGCACACGCCTTTAATCCCAGCACTCGGGAAGCAGAGGCAGGTGGATCTCTGTGAGTTCAAGGCCAGCCTTGCCTAACAAAGCAAATTCAGGACAGCCAGGGCTGTTACACAGAAAAACCTTGTCTTGGGAAAACACACACACACACACACACACACACACACACACACACACACATTTACAACAACTTTTATATACTTTTAGAAAGGCAGTTGTCTATTTGTGTTCTACACATTTTTTTTTTGTGGATGCTGTAAAGCTTATAAGCTCCAGTTTCACTGGCCACAGTATAGGAAGTAGCCCTGTCCTCAGGGATACTCAGACTGAGGCCTGCAAAAGTCTAGCAAGCCAGGTTGCTTCTGAAGGCTAAAGAGGAAAGACTTACTGTACTTCTGCCCCCTAGTGGCACTCAGAAATAACACCGCTAAAAAGTTCCTGGAGGGGACAGGAGATATGACTCATCAAGGACCCAAGTTCAAATCCCAACACCTACATGGCATTTCACACCTGTCTGTAGCTCCAGTTCCAGGGTATCTGACACCCTCACACAAACATACACGGAGGCAGAACACCAATGCAAACAACATTTTAAAAAAATGTTCCTGAACAAAATTTGCCCCCCCCCTTTTTTTTTTTCTGGAACCAGAAGACAGACAGGAGAAGCTGAGCAGCACAACCTTTAGCTGCAGCACTAGAAGGAATGGCTTGGAAGCCTCAGGTCTGCTCCCCTCCTAGTTTCTCTGAACAATGGGATTTCCACTGTGTTGCTCTGTTGAGGAGTGCCCCTCAAACAGCCACTTCCACCGCCAAACAGCTCCGGGTATCTATGCAGCCATATCACCTGCAAGGACCTTGATATCACTGCATGGATATGGTTGTGCGGGTGACTGATTTCCTCGACTGGGGAGCATGTGCTTAGTGAGGCTTCTTTAGTGAGCACAAAGGTAAGCATCTTACGGATTTCCTTCCACAAGATAGAAAATGGTGATCTGTATGTTTTTCTCAGAGGTCTTGAGATTCAAGTTCTATCCCATCTTATTCCTTTTTTTTCATTAATGTATTTATTTATTCATTTTAAATCCCATATGCTTATCTTGTATGTTTATGGGAAAATTGTACACTTGTTTCCTAGCACTGAGTTAGACACCACGGTGCTGTGTGATACTCTTCAGCATCCCTTGTTTACATATGAGTTGCAAGTAATGAATACCAGCTCCCTCTGCTAGACACTGCTGCCTAAAATAAAAATGTTGGAGCTGGAGAGGAAACATCCTATACCTCCATATTTCTAATTAAGAGAAGGAAAGGAACTAAAGCAACCAGATGGCTTTCTTCTAGTGTAGTGGTTCTCAACCTGTGGGTTGTAACTCCTTTGGGATAGCATATCAGATATCCTGCATATCAGATATTTACATTATGATTCATAAAAGTAGCAAAATTACAGTTATGAAGTAGAAATGAAATAGTTTTATGGTTGGGGGTCACCTCCACACGAGGAACTGTATTAAAGAGTCACAGGATTAGGAAGGTTGAGGACCACTGTTCTAGTGTCTGCATAAGTGGCCAGGGCCTTGTGGATCCCCAAGGCTCAGTTCTTACTGGGGGGGGGGGGGCTGTGGATTAGGTTGTGGAACATGCTAGAACAGAGGAGACTACGTTCTCAAGGCAGCCCCATCCCTTGTCCATCATGACTTCTTCCACTCTGAACCTTCTTCTTGTGGCACAGATCATCTTCTCTCCGGGAAGAGATATAGCACGGGATGGTAAGAATAAATGACAACACCTGCCATTAGCAGTCTCTGTTAGTCTGTTTGGAACAGAAAAGTCTACTATTTAACTAGGCAGCCAGATACTGCACTAGACATGGGCTTTGCTTAAGCTTTATGGCACCATGTTATGCAGTAGGCAGGAACTCAGTCAGTGCATGATTTAAATGCCCTAAGCAATGACACAAAAATTTACCGGCAAATGATTATACATTTATCTCAGGAAAATCACAAAAGATCCAGGGAAGAAAGAAATTAAAAAAAAACATTACAGAGAAATAACCATTGTTATTTAACACTTCAGGATTCTCCTCTATACAAATTACCACAAAAATATATCTATGAAAATGCATCACTCTATGTGAAAAAATATTATATATATACATGAATACCTATAAATGATACACTTATGTGTCAACTATATAAACTATATCTGAATGCAAATATACCTACACATCTAAACACATACACAGGAAATAACATGTATGTTCATGATTTGTAACAGAATAACTTCCACAGGCTATGTCCAGTGACTTACGGCAGGCCATGTCAGTAGGATTTGGTGGTTAAGATTGTGTGTTTTGATTAAAGGTCACACTTCAGTAGAATACCTAACAAAAGGTATATCTTTGATCAAGGTATTTTTCTTAATAGCTTTGTCTGTATTGTAGAGAAAATAAGGGTACCTCTTCACAGGTGGGTGTGAGAATAAATAAATTCATTCACTTAATTCCTGGCAAATGGCAGAGTAAGCCCTCAACAAATTCTAATAAATGAATGAGGCACTCAGGACAGCCTTGCATAAAGCAATGAGTGTTTTAAGAAGGAAAATGTCTAAGCAGATGGATTTTGGCCAGTACAGAAGATCTAAGTAGACCACAGTTCCTTCCCATAAAGATAGTTTCAGCTTTTAGCAGCTGCAATAACCACCGTTAATTGGAGGATTTAAAACTCAAAGAAAACCCAAGAATTAGGGATCAATCAATACTGTTCTAAATAGCATATTTATTTATCCTATTATATATAAAATTATATTATATTATATATAAATAGGTGCAACTATTTCATTCATCTCTCCCTGTTTCATTGAGAGACCACTGTCCTATCCACTGGGGCAAAACCAAGTTATCATTGCCCCATCTCCCCCTCAAAATCAATAGGCTGTTAGACAAGAAGAAGCTTGGCAGTGAGTCTAGCTGGCTTACATTTCCACAGGACATAGGGTAAGGAATGGAGGGTGTGGGGAGCTGGAGAAACCAGTCATTCATTTGCATTGACTGCATCTGACTTATAAATATTTAGCAAAGTAGAACTATCTGGCTCACGTGGACAAGAACATTCACATTTCATCACTTAAGTTTTATTTTTTTTTTCTTCTAAGGCAATTTCACCACATGTAGAAGAAAATTCCTACAAATGAGCTGATATCTAATTTCTCAATTTCCACCCCAAATATAAATAGATGTAAAAAAATGCTGTTACCCACTGGTTTGTATATGACTGTGATGTCTGTCTCTCTCTCTCTCTCTCTCTCTCTCTCTCTCTCACACACACACACACACACACACACACACATTCTTTATTATATCATGATCTATGTCGACTCTTGTGTCAAGGAGTTGGCATGTAACTAAAGGACACAATAAAGAAGCACTTTGAGGTAATCAAGAACTCTGACCTGGGACCACGCCATCCCCTCTGCTGGTAGACCTCCCTAGAATACCCCTGACTTGATAGAAATCCCTAATGACTACAGAATAGCCACCATTGGTCCTGCAAGTGGCAGTTTGGGCCACCTGCCTTGAGGCAGAAAGACATGTTGTTAATGGAACTCTGCTCACCACAGCCATGAACTTCCCTCCCCCGAACACCTGTCAATTCATCAAGGATATTTTTCCATTGCCTGTTACAACAAACACAAAGCTGCCATTAAAAACCACACAACTAAAATCTACCTATTTTCCATGACACACCAGCCAGGAACTCAGTGCTCCAGTTACCACCTATATATTATTTCCTGATATGATCAGTAGCCATACCTACTGTTGAAGTATTTGTTTGTCTTATGAATGGGTGTCATGAAATTTAATTACACCACCTTATCCACAATCATTGAAAAATTAAGTCACCCCAGTTACCCCAAAATTAAACAACAACCCAGGAATCTAAAGTAAACCACAGACTGGTAATTTTTTTTCCATCCATGACCTAGTCTTTCTCACTTAACTGGTTCTGGATTCCTGGATTCCTATCTCCTCTCTGGGTTTTTCTATCAGATCTCTCTGTTAGTTTTTCCTGATGTGTGCCCTCATGCACGTACTTCATCAGGGTAGATGTGAGAGCTGCTGATGGCTCAGCTGGGGTTTGTGGACTCTGTTGAAATCAATCAGTTTGTCTAGTTCAGTGGCATGCCACAAATGTTAAGCCCACACTTCTTCACAGGGGAATTTGATTAGCCACCAGATGAAGGCACATTTTGTTACCCCCACACAACATGGCAATCTTTACCTCTCCCCAAATCAAGGAACTAATAATAAAATTCAGTTTTGACTTTGGAACGTTTCTGTCTTCCGTGTATCTCAGGGTATAGATTATCTCCTAAGAGCACAATGATTTGGTGGACAGACATCAAAGCCAGTGTCAGAGACCTGACTGGACCGCCGTCTGACTGTGTGTGATTCTGCACCTTTCTAAGCTTCAGTTTTTCTCACTAGGATCAAAATATCTCCCTTTTAGAGTACTTGAATATATAAAGACTAGAATATATAAAGAAACTTTCACATAGGAATGCTCAAGAGATACTGGTGTCCTGTGATATCTCTTCTCCAATCTTCACCTAGTCACCACCCTCACCAGTGTACTCCAACTCTCTCATGCAAGAAATTGGCAGTTTCTATTAACTTCCTTTAATAGAATTTCTCAAATCCTCCTTCGAACCCAATTCTTACATTCACAAACTCAGTTTCATAAGATTCACAGAAACCCAGAACTATAAACATGTTGTTGGTAGATCAGGACCAACCTGGAACCCATGACTGCAAAATAAGTCAATGGGAAATATGGGGTTAAATGACAAACCAGAACAAACTTCATGAAAAAATTCATAGGCGTATTTCAAGAACTTTAAAACTGTTTATTCTTTTTTCTGTTTATGCTTTGGACACAGTAATTTCTCCTCCAATAATTCATCATATTTAAGAAATAAATATTCAAAGGTTTGTTTATAGGATGTTTATTATAGCATTTTAGTAGTGAAAATGTGGAATAAATCAAAATACTATAATCATGGACTAAACAATAGGCAATTATCAAAAATTATGTCCAACAGTCTATAATGACATTGAAAAATACATTTGATACAAAATTCTGAGTGTATTATCAACTTTAAAAGTATATTATATAGGAGATAGACTCAGATGCAGCACCTTGTTTGCAAATGTGTGTATGTAGAGTGTGTGCATGCAGAGACCAGGTCAGAGATATGCACACACCTCCATTCTCAACAGCAGCATTTGTAACAGAGACAGAAGCAGGACAAGTCTCCATCGATGGGTAAAATATATGAAAATATGTATATATATATATATATATATATATATATACATATACATATTTTATGTGAACACAACAGAGTAGTATCCAGTCCTAAAAAGTAGAAAACTCTGAAACATTCTGTAAAGTGGATGAAATCTGGACACATTATGCTAAACCAATAGGCTAGTCACAAAATTCACTGTGTTTTGACATAGAATAGTAAAATTCATTCTGAAAGTAGAAGAGATTGCTAGAGACTTAGAAGAAAAATGAAGGGGATAAGTTTGGGAAGGTATGCTATTTCTGAAGATAGGTCATGGTTACAGCTACACAGCAGTGTGAATGCTCTCTACACCACAGAACGGATGGTTAAGAGAGGTTAAAAAGGTTCCTCTATGGCTCCATCCACACATCATATTATTCATGTTGTGTGTTTGTGTCTGGTGACATTTAGAAGATTAAGTTAAAATGATTCACTCTAAACATAAGTTGCTTGATCCAGTCTAAAAACAAGTGTCATAAATCTGAATAGTAGATGTTGGTTGATGTTGTGAGATATCCTTTGTCATAGTGTTCATGCCCAGACAAAGACATACAATAATCCATCAGCATGAACACATTAACCATAATATATGGTTCTGCAACATACTGCTCTTGATTATTGTTGCTCTGGAGGCCTCTCAATAAGTTTGGCATGGTCAAAATCTGTAAAGGTTGAGTGGAGATTACCGGAGATGAACATAGTGCATTATCGGACAGCACTGATGGTCAGACTGGTGCCTTCATCTGGCATTTGGATGCCGCCGTGCAGAGCTACCCACTGATAATAAAGTTTTGGGGTCCATGAAGAGAGCTGCATATAGAGGCTTGTTCATGATACTGAACGGTTCCTGAGTGACAGTTAGAAAAACAGAGTTTATTGCAGAACTGTCCTCTAAGTACGTATTGATTAGGACATGCACATGATAGGTGCTATCTGATAGTTAAGACACTTACAAGAAACAATTCTCTCAGCACCTAGAGGACAGGGCAAAGCCCACACGGGGAGGAGATGCATAAAGGACCTGACAAGGCTTCCAAAAGAGAACCTGGCCTCTGGCATCCCCAAGGGAGAAGTCAACAAGAAGAGACAAGCCTTCTTTAGATGTCCCTTGCTTAGAAGAAAGATGAGTTACCACAAAAGAAGGTCAACTCACTTAGAACTCAGTGGCAACTGCTGAGAAAAAAAAAGATCACCTTCTTCCTTCCTTCTTTCCTTCCTTCCAGACATGGTCTCACTGTGAAACTCAAGTTAGCCTCAAACTCAAACCAATCCTTCTGCCTCAACCTTCCAAGTACTGGGATTATGGATGTACAACACTGATGAGCCCAACTCTCAAACAAATGTCTATAAAGATTTTTCACATAAAAACAATTAAAGTACCGTCAAAGAATCTAAGAGAGGTTAAAATGTTAAATTTCATGCTTTCTATATTTTACTGCAATAAAGATACATATGATATCTATAAATACACAAACATATATAATACATTTTTGTAATTCATACACACATGAAACATTGAAAGCCAGGATTGTCAATGACTTGTGAAACCTGAATAGGGAAGTTACACTTTTACTTTATTCTTTTTATTATCCTATATTTTGCAATGTTCCTAGGACAAACATACCAACCACTCTATAGTCAAGAAAGAAATGTGCTTCTTTAAAACTGTCAGTCCCCATCAACAGGCTGTTTCCTTTTGATGGAGGAGGCTGGATAGCTGATATGTATGAGGCTCATAGCGGGACTGGCCTCTTTTCAAGACCTGCCCTCAGTTTTTACAAGGCCATTTTAGCCTTGCGGTCATCATAAAAGCATACATGGGCACCGCTGAAGAATATTTACAAGCTCTCTGTACCTCATATATGGGTTTATGTCTACTGTATTGAGAGAAGCCTTCCTACAGTCCCTTGAGCTATGTTTGGGCTTTTGCTGGAGCCAGGCAAGACAAGCTGAGGCTTCCTGTAGCAGCAGCAGAAAGCAGTTAAGGGAGTTGCCACAGTGGAAGGGAGCTGTCTGAACTCTGCAATCTGTGCATAGGTCACTGACTTTTTCTCTGGGCATTTGATCACTCATTGGCAGGATGAGTGTCTTAATATAAACAATGACCCTACTTCTGAAATCTGAGCTCAAGATTCACTTCCCTCAGGGACCTTCTGAAAGGACTCCTCCATATTTTGAGAGTCATTTTAGTCCTGTAATCCAAAGTAACTTTACAGGATTGTAGTCAAGATTTGCATTTTTATGCAATTTCCTTAGAGAGTGTCAACAGTACTCAATTGTTCTCTATTGTTCTGTCTGTCCTGTTCCCAGCAGGAAATCCCAACTGTTTGTGATTAAATGGAACTCAGGCAACCAGGAGATCCTAAATGCACTGTGCATATCACTTTCCCTGTTTAGAAGCCACCACTCATCAGAGTGCACGCTAAGCAAGGACTTCATTCTGGAAAGGATCTAGCTTTCCACTGCCCAGCTGCCTTCTGTCTTCAGTTCATCCTCGGGCTCTCTGTGCTTTGCTTCTGCTTTACGTCCTGTTATGTTCTGTCCTCTACTGAAACTCCCTTAGGACACCATAGCCTGTTGCACAGGTGCCTTTGTATACACAGTGGGTCTTCCTCCTCCCTGACCCAGATCCCATGACAATAGCAGGCATTAGTGTATTACAATATGACATATTCTCCTAAGTGTCTTCCAAGTGTAACAATTTTTATCTTTGCTCTTAACCAAGTCCTGAACAGGTCTTATAACCATTATTTTTTTGTTTTGTTTACTGCCACCTTTACATACCTGGTTTCCTGTTCACATTTTAACAGCACTTTTTAACTTTCTGGTTGATTCTGTAAACCTCCTTTTTCCTGTAAAATGAGATTCTGCCTAAGAAAGCCAGTGTTGTTGACCATAACTTACAGCTGAGAATCTTGGTGTCAGGCCTGCTCTCAGGCCTCCAATCCAAAAAGCAAGAGAAAACAATGCCAGGTAGCAAAAGAACCAAAGTGAAATTACAAAAGCAAAACCCCAGAAGATGAAGTCAGAAGCTGCCATGGAGAGTCTGAGGAGAATTCGAAGGGCAGGTAGCCTCCACAGAGGCATTGCTATGAGCGCTGATTATGACCTCTGAAGTCAAGCTGCCGGCATTCAAAGGGGATTAGATATGTCCTTGGGAGCTCTGTGGAGTGACCTTGTCCTCGATTCCCTTATGTATTTGTTAAGTAAAGAGGATGTCCAGCAAATTCCCCAGGATTTGTCTATGGCATACTCATCTAGATTTCATCCCAGTACAATCTACATTATCAGCACACTGTACTTCAATGAACCACATCTATCTCAGGCCCAAGTCTCTTCATTTACAGCCTTTCCTGCTGGCTAGGACCATTCTTTTCATTATAGACTGAGTGTGTCTTACCACCTTCTTTCTCTTCCCAACATTGTCTGTTCCATACGTTAGTTCTGTGCTATTCTGGGCTTAGCTTTCTTTCCCACTGAGTCAGAAAAAAAAAATTCATCCTGAAGATGTTCTGAATTGTTCCTTCTGATGCTATCTAAATCCTGGATTCCCCTCAAATACATTCATCCTAAATTAAGAACCTAGTAGAGTTAAACTTCCCAGGCCTGTTGAATTGAGAAGTCTGGGTTGAAATCCTGCTTCATTTTCTTTTTTCTTTTTCTTTTTTGGATTTGACTTAAATAAATTTTATTGTTTAAGACTTTCATACATGTATATGATGTGTTTTGTTCAAATCTGCCCCCTAATAGTTGTCTTTTGGGGGGAGGGGGTTTTGAGACAGGGTTTCTCTGTGTAATAGCTCTGGCTGTCCTGGACTCACTTTGTAGACCAGGCTGGCCCCAAACTCACAGAGATCCACTTGCCTCTGCCTCCCAATTGTTGGTATTAAAGGTGTGCACCACCACCACCTGGCATAGCTGACATTTTATAGGTTCCTAATATTAGGACATTTCCCTGGATTTGAGACTTGAATGTAGGAGCATGGTTTTCATAATCTATGGAGTTGATGGTGACATTCCTTGGTGGACAGTGTGGATTCTCCATGGACCTTGTGGATCTCAGGTAGAGGGGAAATGAAAAACTAAACTTACAGCCTGAGGAGTAGTAAGCTTTGTCCAGAAGAACTAGGTATCAAGTCATGAGCTTCTAAAGCAGTGGTTCTCAACCTGTAGATTGAGACCCCCACAGGGGATCACACATCAGAAGTCCTGCATAGCAGATATTTACAGTTTGATTCACAACAGTAGCAAAACTACAGTTATGAAGTAGCAATGAAATTATTTTAGGCTTGGGAGGTCATCACAACATGAGGAACTGTATTAAAGGGTTGTAGTGTTAGGAAGGTTGCAAAAAGGGAGCCATACTCAACTTTATTTGAGACACTGGTCTAAACTTGTAGGGGAATAAAGGTTTGTTTTGTTTTTATTTATTATTATTTATTAATAATAATTCATAATTAAGCAGGATGCCTGGGATGTAAATGGGCCATAGGTGTACCATTTTCAGTGGCAAACTTCAGACAAGTTATTGACCTCTTCAAGACTCAATACCCTCTTCAGTTACTTCAGTGCCTAAGTGAGGAAGATATGTAACAATACTCTTCAAATCTCTTCCTTTAATTTGTTCCTATTTTTTCAGTATTCTCCTTTTGAAATATCTTGTGATTGTCACATTTACAGCCTCTCATATTACTACCCATCATCCTAATTTCTATACTTCCAATTTTTTCTTTTAAGTAAATGTCTTGCTTTCCAAGTCACTCTCCTGGCAATTAGCTCTTTGGTCTTACTCTGAATTAAAGCCATCATAATTGTTTACCCCATCTTTGCTAAATAAAAGTATGCTCATTCCTGGGATGGAGAGATGGCTCTCTCAGTCAGCCAGCTGTTCTTCCAGAGGACTCAGTGCATGGTGTTGGCCTGGCCTAGCTGCCTTGAGAGGCATTTGTCATAGGTTTTTCAGGTTACAGTCCATGACCCCTGGGACACAACGTGCCTTCCAGTTCCTGAAAAACCAAGGCACTCCCTCAGACAGTGAAGCACTCAAGCCACTTCATGTCTCCTGTATTTCCCTTAGAAGTCAAGGAAACATGGAAGCCTGACAGCACAATTGGTCTTAGACATTAATTTTGTAAGTGCTGCATAGCTCACAAATGTCATTGTATCCTGGAAACTACAACTGTATTGATCCTGGCAACTGCTACTCTATTCTGTTTTGGAAAAGGGTATAAGAAGTCTAATAGCTCTACCTAACTCATGAGCTAGGTATAGAACTTTAAACTCATGGAGATAATAGATAATGGAACATTAACATCAGTTGCCAAATATGTATGAGACTGGACATTAGAAGTGTATGTTACACCTTTTAGTTTTCATAACTGTGGCCTACTTATTAAAATAAATTATGAGTTCTGGGAAAAGGGGGAGAGGGAGGGAGGGTGGGGCCAGGAGAGAGGGAGGGGGTGACTGTGATGGAGATGTAACTTGAAGTAATAAACTTTAAAAAAAAAGTCTGATTGCTCTTAATCAAATTGTCACACCTTCAGTTTTGTTGTGGATCCTCCAACTGTCCTGGTTTAATTCCTTGAGTCCATATCAGATGACCTTGGCCCAGTGAGTAAGCATGGGTGCTTAAAACTCAGGTTCAATGCTTAGTACCCATATGTTGGCTCACAATCATTTGTAACTCCACCAATGGATCCAACTCCCTCTTCTGGCCTCCTCAGGCAACAAGGTACTCACCCGTATGTGCAAATAAAATACCGAAACACATAAAATACATAAATTATAATTTTAGGAAATATTCTCATTCCCCATTTAAATTTACCAGATTATTGTGCTGAATGTCCATGTTATTGAACTTTGACAATGATGACAAGTTACTTATCCTTGTACAGAAGTAACAGCTCTTGAGTGCCTACAAATTATATAATTGCCTGAACTAAATAAAGGTACTGATTAATGAATCATTGTTCTTAAGTAAGCATGTAGTGCCATCCTAGACTTTAAAACCACAGCTGTTACTGTTAATACTTTATTAATGTCTTGGATGCTAATGACATGAGGCTGGAAATAATAACAAATACTTTCAGACAGAAATCACTTTGTTAAAAATTCTCAGTAGGTTGCATTGATGAAATGAGTAAGCAAGTCATTTTAAAGGGAACAAATGTAAAGTTCTTCAAATCAGAAAAAAAAACAGCAATAACTCTAGGGTAGGGTTGAATTGAGCTAGTACTTCCCATTCTCAATGCAGTGTAATTTAAGGTTGTAATACAATTGCCAAAAAAAAAAATTCAGCACAAACTTAAGATAAATTCAAAATCTAGCTTTAGAGTAAAGAAGCTAATGCTATTCCTCTTAGTATGTAGCCAGGCCAGACCATGAGAACTAAGGTGAATTTAGGCTGACATGCTTAAGAATAATTAAACTCAGCACTCAGAAGATTGAGGCAGGAGAGTTGTGAATTGGAGTCCAGCCTGGACTACATAGTAAGACCATACCTCAAACAAAACAACAACAGCAAACCAAACCAATGGGATTGTAGCTCAGATCATAAAAAGAATGCTTGAAATAAACAGGAATATATAGACTGGGAAAAAAGTTCATAAGATTAAAAGGGAACAGGATATCAGCCAAGCATAAGAGGTATAGCAAGGTTCTCATCTCAAAAAAGTTACAGTCAGGAGGTTACAAGCAGGTGTTTAATTGGTAATAAATGATTATTTTTGTCTGGCATAGCCAGGGTGTTTTCATAACAGAAACAAAGCTGGAACTGCATCTCAAAAAATCGGTAAGATTTCAACAACCAGCAGAACCGGTCTTTTGAAGCACAGGGAACAACTCACATAAACCTCTAGTCAGGAATTAAAGCAGCAGGTCAAATGGTATACAGAAGATGAGCAAGTGAAGACTAGTGTCCGAGCTAAACTGCAAGTCTCTGCATAAAAGTCATTTCTTCAGAGAAGATTTTCCTGGCCTCAAACTCTCAGCTTAAAGTAGGTGTGCTCTACTAAGTCATCTACTAGTGATCTATAATTATTCTCAGATTGACAGTTGGTATTTCATATTTATGTACATGCACTTGTATGTGTATATGAAACAATATGTTAAATGATGCATACATATATAAAGATAATATTATAGGAAGGTGGGGTATATATTATACTGTGCATAAATATTTCTTAGGAAATAAGGAATATTAGAACTAATAAAAGTCTTAGGAGAGAAAAGGCATTAAGAAAAGATGGGGCAGGTCCAGTAAAAGCATGGTGGTATGAAACACACCACAGATAGAAATAACTTAAAGAACTTCCATGTGCTTTTACAGTGACATTGGTAGATGTAAGGGCGTGGTGACTGTTATGACTCAAACAGCAAACAAGAGCTAAATCCTTTGTTCATTCAGTGAAAATGTATCAAACATGTACTCACAAAAGATTCCTAACCCAGGCTTAAAGTTTAAATCTCCCTGAAATTTATAATGCTGATCTGCCTACATGATATGCTGATGCAGTAGTGGCATAAACATTATGGGAGTAACAAACCACTATTTGATTGAATTTACAGCCAACTCCATGACATGGAATCCATGTCTGATACTGCTTGAGTGGTATACAAGATACAAGAATCTGAGACTAGGTAGGCCATGAGCCTAGGGGAAAACCAAATACTATTGTCCTGCTAAAGGAAGACAGGAATAAAATGACTTCTAATGATATTCTGCTATACCATAGATCAATGTCTAACTCAGTCATCATCAGAGAAGCTTCCTCCTGTAGTATAGGAGAACTAATATAGAGACCCACAATTAACAAAGTGCAAAAAGTGAGAGATCTTGGAATACTCAGTCCTAAATAGGATGTCTTCATCAAACCCCTTTTCTCAGCACTCAGAAAACTATGTACAAGAGAAAGTATAACATCTGTAAGAGCCAGAGGGGAAGGATAACCAGGAAACAGTGCCTTTCATATATAACAGGACTGAAGCATATACGAATTCACAGAGACTGTGGCAGTGTGCACAGGGTCTCCATAGATCTAAGACATATGGGGTCCCAGTGCTCAGAGGGGGAATGGACATGAACTTCTATCCCTAAACAAGAAGTTATCTCTAATTGATAACCACTTGCAAAGGAAAAAATAGTTTTCTCCAATGAACTCTCACCTGGTAAACAAACCACATTTAAGAGCAGGCTCCATCCATGCCCAATAGTAGAGGGCCAACACAAATGAACTTAATGATATCTTTGGAGATTTTTTTTGTTTCATATTGCTTTGTTTGAGCTCTTTAAAAAAATCTGGAGGTATCAACACCCCAGATTTCAAGCTATACAACAGAGCAATAGCAATAAAAACAGCATGGCACTGGTATAAAAACAGACCAGTGGATCAATGGAATCGAATTGGAGACTGAGAAATGAACCCACACACCTATGGTCACTTAATTTTTGACAAAGAAGCCAAAACCACACAATGGAAAAAGGACAGCATCTTCAACAAATGGTGCTGGTCTACTTGGATTTTGAGATTCAAAAGAATGAAATTAGACCCATACTTATCACTTTGCACAAAACTTAAGTCCAAGTGGATCAAAGATCTTAACATAAAGCCAGACAAACTAAGTCTATTAAAAGAGAAAGTGGGGAAAAGCCTCAAACTCATTGGCACAGGTGAAAACTTCCTGAACAGAACATTACTCAGGCTCTAAGACCAACAATCAATAAATGGGACCTCATGAAACTGAAAAGTTTCTGTACAGCAAAGGATACTGTCATTAGAACAAAAAGGCAATCTACAGATTGGGAAAAGATCTTTACCAACCCTACTTCTGACAGAGGGCTAATATCCAAAATTTACAAAGAACTCAAGAAATTAAACACAAAGAAAACAAATAATCCAATAAAAAAATGGGAAACAGAGCTAAACCAAGAATTCACAAAGGAGGAATCTTTAATGGGAGTGAGACGTTTGAAGAAATGCTCAACATCCTTAATCATCAGAGAAATACAACTCAAAACAACTCTGAGATTCCATCTCACACCTGTCAGAATGGCTAAGATCAAAAACTCAAATGACAGCACATGCTGGTGAGGTTGTGAAGAAAGGGGAACAGTCCTCCATTTATGGTGGGAGTGCAAACTTTTACAACCACTATGGAAATCACTCTGGTGATAACTTAGAAAACTAGGAATAGCCCTACCTCAAGACCCAGTCATACCACTTCTGAGTATGCATTCAAATGATTCCTCACCAAACCACAAGGACATATCCTCATCCATGTTCATAGCAGCCTTATTTGTGATTGTTAGAAACTGGAAACAATCCAGATGTCCCTCAACTGATGAATGCTAAAAAAAAAAAAAAAAAAAATTGTGGTACATTTACAGATGGAATGCTGCTCAGCTATCAGGAACAAGGAAATCATGCAATTTGCAGTCAAATGGATGGAACTAGAAAAGTTCATCCTGTGTGAGCTAACCCAGACTCAGAATGATGCACATGGCACTACTCACTTATAATTTGATTTTAGCCACATAATACGGGATAAATATCCTACAACCAACACACCAAAAAGATTAGGAACATAGACTTTGTTACCTATCAATGGGACAATTTGCCCTGGGGGTGCTACCATGTAGGCCCCCAGTACAAGAGGAAGCTCTTAGCCCTCATATGACTGTTGTACTGAGAAGGGCTGATTTCTAGGGACACTCCACATGGGAGGAGTGGGATGGGTGGGAGAGTGGAACCAGGAGGGGTGGAAAGAGGGCACTATGATGGATATATAACTTGATGTAATAAATAGGCATTATAAAAAATCTTACTGATCTTTTGATTATGAATTATTATTTCCAATTTTGTGTTTTTATGGTGTGTGTGTTGTGTATGTATTTGTGTATATTTCTTGTCCCTTGTGTTCACTTATTTGTTTTTTATTTGTTTTCTTTATTTATCTGTTTGTTATCTAAAGAGAGAGAGAGAGAGAGAGAGAGAGAGAGAAATTGAAGAATTGGAAGAGTATAGAGGATCTGTGAGCAGGGGAGGAAGCAGAAAAATATCAGAATATATTACATGAAAAATATTTTCAATTTAAACATTTTTTTGTTTAATCCAAAATATTGAGCAGCTACTGGAGGAACAGAAGGCCCTTTGATCCAATTTGTTCTTTAGAAATATCCTTCTAGAGGTTGAGCACTGGATTATTTAAAGAATGGCAAGGTTGAAAGCTAGTACAGTTAACTTATTCCAGAAACTCAGGGTGGCAAGAAAAAGGACATATGTCAAGGAAGTATTTAGACACAAAGTTAACAAGATGTTATGACATGTTGGCTTGCAGAAGCTGAA
>CAJQZJ010000522.1:890845-920055 GCA_907164525.1 Lophiomys imhausi | reverse complement strand
AACAAGATGTTATGACATGTTGGCTTGCAGAAGCTGAAGGAGTGAGTTGCGGGGTGATTATCAAGTCCCTGCTCAGTGCAACAAGAGTGAATTGTGAGGAACACTGAAAGGGACAGGGGAGAAGACAACCCTAACATGGAAAAGAGCGGTGACATCTCTACAAGAGACTGCGAGTGTCTATTAGAATCTACCTTTCCTTTTTCTACACAGGAGCTAAGACATGGCTGCCTAGTCCTCCTTTATGACTATATTTTCCTTCCCTCCATGTACTGGAAAGTAGGTCATATGCCTAAGATATCGCAGGTGGGCTATGACAAAGAACAACATGTAAAATTTTGACATGTCAAGAAAACACCAATCTTGGATCTCTGCTGCTTCTTCATACCGACCCTGGAAATGTCAAAGCCTCACCAGTCAGGGCTTTGCTATTTCCAAGGCAAAGAGCTACTCACTCACTTAAACATTTATCTCAGTTGTTTACCTGATAGATCAATATGCGTTATTTTTCTTTATGCTATCAAATTTTAGAGTACTTTGCTACAGCAACATAGCTTACCTCATACAACATCTAAGTAGAGATATTTACAGTCCAATATATTAAAATTCAGGAAAGGGGGAGTTTATCAGTTATAATCAAATTGTGTTAAAGTCAAAGCCACAGTCATGAATGAGTCTCTCATAAAACCTATACAAATAAATGGGATAAAAAGACTTCAGGTGGTGCACAGGAAATACAGTCTTTAAAAGTGTACATAAAGGAAAGAAG
Organism: Lophiomys imhausi; assembly: GCA_907164525.1. Taxonomy (NCBI): domain Eukaryota; kingdom Metazoa; phylum Chordata; class Mammalia; order Rodentia; family Muridae; genus Lophiomys; species Lophiomys imhausi. The sequence goes on along the minus strand of CAJQZJ010000522.1, from coordinate 919,289 downwards.
AGGTACCAAAATAAAATTCATAAAATAATATAGGAATTAGGGGATAGTGACATTGCACCAATGGAGAGAATGGAGCAGTGAAGAAGCCTGTCAGAAGTGAACTTTCATTAGAACATGGTAGATGATAGGACCCAAAACACGAAGGCTGAGCCCTGAGCCAGAGTCATAAGCTCTTCCTATTGTAAGAGAATGTGAGAAAACCAGATGTGATGAAGGGGTAAGTTTCTAAAGTTGTCACTAGCGATTAATAGATTATCATTATTTTCTCTGAAATTGGAATGAAGTTGGTGTTTGTCACAGCTTCTAGGAAGTCATAATAGTTTAGAAAAATTCAAGGATGGAAAAAAACCCTTGGACTGAAGCTATGTTGAGTAATTTCCTCTGTTGTAGACAATAGGAGTAGATGCTAACACAGATTCAAAAGGGAGATTCTGTGCAGTAGGTATAGTGTAAGGATGCAAATAAAAATCTGGAACTCAGAAGTAAGAGGAGTTCTGAGGTTCTAGTCTTCATTGCTTTGAACATTGGACTAATGGGAATTCTACACCAGGTTTGCAGCATTACTTAAGACAAAGATAACACCATCACCATCCCTTTCAAATCTTGTTCCATTTGGATTTCTGTATTTTACCAATGAAATAAATTTACATGAGATTTGGAAGATGGGAGCAGAGAAGTCTTTTTCTGGTCATGGTGGCTTCTAGAAGTTCTCCACAATGATTATTTTCTATAAATGTTCTGAACCTCATTCTCTCAGTTCCTCTATTACCCATGTAAGCTCTGATTCCTACATCATATCTCTTATTCCAATGATATTCATTCTCTGACTGAATACAAACTTGATTCACTGGGGTTAGCACTGACATTGAAGAAAGAAGAAACAACATCTATTTACACTGACATCCACTCAACTCTGTTTTTCTTGGCACTGTTGTCTGAAAGACAGACACTACTGCCTTTGATTCTGGTTCCTTCCTCCTACAATGTTTCCTGCATTCTTATGAGTAGGCTTCTTGGGTGTCATCATTCCCACAGTCCCACATAATTGGGTACTGTCATCTCACACTAAACCTCTGCATTCTTGGCAGTGCTCATCAATAGGACACCAGGCAATGGATATAGGATTTGGCACATCATAGCCTGGCCCTGCATCCTTGTTAGCACCTTTCTAAGTCATGATTCACCATGGTTTAACCATTGTTTAAAATACAAAATAGTTTTTTTCCTACAGCACTTGGAATCCCATGCCCCAGGTGGCTCAGGCTCCAAGGCAGCTATGTACACAGAGTACGTTTGGCATGATGGTATGATGTTACAGAATTTAGAGAGCCAACTTTATCTAGTTTAGCAGGAAGTCCTATTCAGTTTGGGCCATGTAGTGGGGGACCTGATTTAGCTGGGTCATATAGAATCTAGGCTTCGAATTCTCTTTAACAAACAGTTCTTGTGACCAATAGTGTAGTCTCTATGGCCAGACTACCAGAAGTTAAGTCTTGGTTTGACCTGGAGTAAGCTAACTCTCTTATCTGTAACATAGAAGTAATAATACAGGATTGAATGGATAATATATTTAAAGTGTTATTTACATTTCTACTTTCATTTATTTTTTTTGTTTATTTAATACTTCGAGTTACATCTCCAACACAGTCCCCTCTCTCTACCTCTCCCAGTCCTACTCTTCCACCCTGTCCCCCTCTCCCACCTATCCTACTCCTCTGGAGTGGGTTGCCCCTGCATATCAGTCCCCTCAGTTCAACAGTCATATGAGTGTTAAGAGCTTCCTCTTGCACTGGGGGAGAACTACTACAACTGATAAACAGCTTCAGCAAGTTGGCTGAATACAAAATCAATTCAAACAAATCAGAAGCCCTTTTTATACAAAATATAAATGGGTTGAGAAAGAAATTAGGGAAACAACACCCTTCACAATAGCCACAAACAATATAAAATACCTGGGTATAACTCTAACCAAGCAAGTGAAAGACCTGTACAACAAGAACTTCAAGTCCTTGAAGAAAGAAATTGAAGAGGACATCAGAAGATGGAAAGATATCCCATGCTCATGGATAGGTAGGATCAACATAATAAAATGGCCAAACACAATTCTTTACAAACCTTGAAAGAACAATTCTCAACTTCATATGGAATAACAAAAAAACCCACAATAGCTAAATCAATCCTGTACAATAAAAAATTTCTACTTTCAAATAATATCTTTAGTGGCTCTGATTTCTAGTTTTGGTCATTCTCTTATTGATATTCTGCTTCTTCTAAGAAAAAAAAAAGGAAAATAAGAGATATTTTATTCTAGGCTCATCAGATTTATTCCCCACCCTGAACTCCACCCAGTATATAAGAACCATTACCCTTTGGGCTGACTTACATCCTTAATCTGTCCTACCCATGTGGTGTGTCATAAGAACTTACATTGTCTCCCCCTTGCAGTTACAATGATTCCTTGCTTTCCTTTACATGCACAACTCTGACCACAGGACCCTTAAAGTTTTCTTTCCTGTTTGAGCCCTCACTGCTGTATGTCTCTTTACCTAATTTCATCTTCACATTTATAACTTCCCTGATCCTGCTCCCATATAAAATAACCTTCTCTCCATGTCCTGTCATCCTTACCCTGATTTACGTATTCCATGGTGCTTATCACTATCTGCTTTACATATATTCACTCATCCATTCACTGGGTATTTCTCCTCATTCCCACCCCTCACAGAAGTTCTCTGTCTACATATGTTGATGGAGAGGAAGACACCCATCTCATTCATAATCATACAATGCAACCAGATACAGCTTTCTGGACTTTTCTGATTCTCTCTCTCTCTCTCTCTCTCTCTCTCTCTCTCTCTCTCTCTCTCTCTCTTTCTCTCCATATATATATATGGAAAGGTGTGGCATTTGCTGTGGAACAAACCCAGAGACTTGTACGTACTAGATAAATGTTCTAGCATGGAGTTATACCCTCAACTCTTGACTCTTCTCCCATGGAAAAAACATCAAATTTCATCTGTAAAAGTAGCAGGATCATACATACATTCTTCCCAAATAAGGAATAATGATATTTAATGTCACATGAAAACAAAACAAAATCATTAATTTGTAATGTAGATGTAAGGTAATAAAAATAGTGAAAGTGGAAGGTAGTGGAAGTTGGGATGATCCATAATATCACATATGCCCATGTTTAATGTTGTTGACCTGAACTGTATAGAAATATGTTAGTCCCTTAGATATCCTTCTAAATCATTTTTCTATATTCCTATTAGTGATTCATCTCATAGTGAGTTAATCTCACTAGCAGAAAATAGCAAATAGTGTCTCAGAGTTCAGGAAGGCCTACACACTGTGAGGTGCTCTGCAACTGAATTTGGAAACACATTTATAGACTATATACTGCATGTCAATCAACCAATAGATATCTTAGTGTCTCCATCAGTATTAGTAAAATAAATCAGTAGGCATGTATCATACTACCCAGTAACTACCCTAAAATTGATTAAAACAGTCATGTGGTGTCTCTTGATATGGCACATATCAAGAAATAGGAACCATGCCATCTGGGAGTTTCTAAAGGCATCCAACAGTGACAGAGACAGTGAAAAATTACTATGTTAATTCCTATTCCCACTACAAAAATTGTCATGAATTTAGTGGTTCGGAGACAACAGAGATTTTTCTCTTTCAATTTTGAAGGCCAGATGTTTGAAATGTGTTTTACAAGGTGAATCATTGGGGAATAGGAAGAAGCTGTGAATCAAACCCGGGGCCTGCACATGCTATGAATATGTTCTACCACTTTTACAGTGCTTTTAGGACTGTGATCTTTGGAGGTTCTAGGAGAAAGTCCATTTCTTTGCCTTCCCAGATTTCAGGGGCAGCCTACATCCTTGTCTGTGACCTTTCTTCTCAATCTCAGCTCCCATCATCACATCTCCTCTCTGACTTTGACCTTCTTATCTATCTTTTATAAGATTCCTTGGGATTTCAGTGAACCCATGTAATCTTCATAGCTTCCACAGTTACAGATTTTTTTTTTCTCGATAGGGTTTCTCTGTGTATCCCTGGTTGTCCTGGACTCACTCTGTGGACCAGGCTAACCTTGAACTCACAGTGATCCACCTGCCTCTGTCTTCTACATGCTAGGATTAAAGGCATGTGCCACCATGGCCCTCCAGTTATAAATTCTTAACACACATGCAAAGTTGCTCTACCCATGTTAAGCCATACAACTGAAAAGTTCCAGTAATTAATTAAGAAGCTGGCATCTCTGAAATGCCCTTATTCTGTTTACCATAATGACCTAATATTAGATAAATAAGCATACAATTTGGTAACAAAGGACTTCAAGACAGCAGTTGGTCTATACTTATGTGATCTTAGACAATTCAGCTGGCCTCTTTCAGCCCATTTCCTCAGACAAAATGAGGACATACTTCTAATGGTTATCATGAGGACTAAATAAACTAACTATATAAACATAATTTGTTAACCAAAAGTTATTAAAATGAGACAGGGTTTCTCTGTGTATCCTGGATGTCCTGGACTCACTCTGTAGACCAGGCTAGCCTTGAACCAAAACCAAAACCAAAACATGGTTTGCTTTTGCTCAACAAATATTTCCTTATCCTATACTATGAACCAAAACCAAAAACCAAAACGTGGCTTGGTTTTGCTCAACAAATATTTCCATATCTAATACTATAATCCTATCATGTGTAAATGTTGAAATACCAGTGTCAAGGAAGGTCTAGAAGACCTGTAACCAAAATTCTACACTATATAGCTAGTCTCCAACTTATGGTAGGTTGACATAGGACTTTTCAACTTTAATATTTTATAATAAAAATATTAATTTAGTAGAAATTGGACTTTAAGCCTTATCTTTCACCAAACTAACATTATGTTTTATAATACTAGACCATTGTGTAGCGATAATAATTTAGGTACAACATTATAAGAGTGGATATCAATCTGCTGCACGGAACTGCCTTATAAACTATTTACTCAGCAGTTTGGGTGTATTAAGCACATTTATAATCTACTATATTTCCTCCTTATGATGGATTATCAGAATACAACTCCTTCACAAGTTAAAGAGTATATGTAATATAATTTCCAAAACAATATGAGTATGCATTAAGACAGCAGATAAAAGAGCAGTCTCTTTAAGGAAGTAAGTAGTACAAACCTTTCATAGAGCAAGTGAAGACTTGAGCAGTGTTGCACTGCATATCTAGAGGATCACACAGGACTTTAATACTAGTATTTCTGTGCAAATCAGGGAGGCAGGCATTATGTAAGAAACTAGAGGAGGAGAGATAGATGTTTCCCATGGTGCACTAAAATCCTGGGTTACACATGTAGTGAGAAATAATTTGACAGCTTAATATTAATAGCTAACCATTTCGCTTTGCCTCATGATTATCCTGATTGTAGCAAACATGATCCTGTGGCCCAGAAGAATCCCTTTGAAAGGAAAATCAAATCCAAACTGGGTAGTTAATCACTCGGTGGGAGAGATGACTTGACTTACTTACTGTCTACATAATTCACTGCACCTGATGTAAGGAGGGCAAAGTGAAAACAACAAAATGACAAGAAGAGAGGAAACTGATACTGTTCTCTGTTCTCTGGCTATCATCCTGGAGAAAGATGAGGACATCCTGAAGAGGAACCTGAAAGGAAGAGTTTTTGAAGTACTTAGAAAGCAAAATCTGCATAGTTATTGAGTGCCTGGTTTCAGAAAGTGAGAAAGGAGAAGTTAAGGATAACTCTGAAGATGTAGAATAACTAAACAAGTAGGTTAAATGCCAGTAGACAGAAGTAGAGCAAGCAAAGTGATTGATTGGCTGAGATTCACTGAGTGTTGTAATTTGCTTGGGAGTTAGTGCTAGTTTGAATTACTACACAGGGATATATAATAAACTCAAGGGCAAAGATGCAGATGGAGGCAGGAAGGCTCAAGGCATTAGGATTCTTAATCATCACAGTCCCCTTTCTGCCTCTGATACTTGCTTCACTGTTCTTTCTCATGAGATATGTTAAATAAATGTAATTGTATCATTTCCCTCTTCCTTTTTCTCCCTCCAACCCTCTCTATGTGCCTCCTTCTCCAACACCCAGAACATGCTTTAAAAAGAAGTCAAATAATCCAATCAAAAAGTGGGGAACAGAGCTAAACTGAGAATTCACAAAGGAGGAATCTGTAATGGCTGAGAGATACTTGAAGAAATGCTCAGCATCCTTAATCATCAGAGAAATGCAACTCTAGACAACTCTGAGATTCCATCACACACCTGTCAGAATGGCTAAGATCAAAAACTCAAATGACAGCACATGCTGGCGAGGTTGTGGAGAAAGGGGAGCACTCCTCCATTGCTGGTGAGAGTGCAAGCTTGTACAACCACTATGGAAATCAGTCTGGAGATATCTTGGAAAACTTGAAATAGTCCTACCTCAAGACCCAGCCATACCACTTCTGGGTATACATCCAAAGGACTTCTCACCAAACCACAAGGATGTTTCCTCATCTATATTCATTGCAGCCTTATTTATAATAGCTAGAAACTGGAAACAACTCAGATGTCCCTCAACTAATGAATGGATTAAAAAAAAAAACCTGTAGCATATCTATACAATGGAATACTACTCAGCCATCAGAAACAATGAAATCATGCAATTTGCAGTCAAATTGATGGAACTAGAGAAGCTCATCCTGAGTGAGCTAACCCAGGCTCATAAAGATGCACATGGCATCTATTCACTTACATCCATATTTTAGCCATATAGTACAGGATATCTATACTACAACCAATGCACCAAAGGGAACATGGACATAGACTTTTTCTTACCTGTCATGAGACACTTTGCCTTAGTGGTGCTGCCTTGTAGGCCCCCAGTGTATGAGGAGGCTCTTGGTCCTCATATCACTGCTGAACTGGGGTAGAGGGCTAATATGTAGGGACACTCCACACCAGAGGAGTGGGTTGGAAGGGATAGGGGGTAGAGGGTGGGAGGGAGAGACTGAGAGGGGTGGAAAGAGGGTACTATGATGGAGATGTAACCTGAAGTAATAAATAAATGTAAAAATGTATATTTTCTATAACTGAAGAATTGAATGGAATGAACTTCAATTTTATGTTTGAGGGAATTGGGGTCAGTGAACATCATTCATTTTCTCAAGGGTAGTACATCCAGGTAACATTAAGGAATTGAGCCCAAACCTAACTCACATCAGACCTTGTGATCTCTGTTGAGAACAACTTGCTTTTGATGTGGACCACCCTACTACTCTGAAAACTTGCATTTCCTAAAAAACAAACTTGAATTTCTGCACACTCCAAGAGTTGACTAATAACAGAGAATCCAGTTCTACTCCACTGGAGCCAGGATTATCCTCAACACATTCATACAAGCTGCTGGAGGCTAGGTCTTTTTTCTGGAACAGGTACTTATGAGTAGTGTTGGCATGAGATAAGGACCGCCTTTCTGTGACAGCAATCCTAAGCACCTGCTGTCACATGGGTTGATAATCTCACAACTTAAACTGCCAGCTGGAAAAATTCCCAGTTGTGTCACTACTCACAGGCCCAAAAAGGTAAATGAGATGATTTTATTCAGGCTCTTCAGGAAGCAGCTTTTAATCCCCTAAATGTAACAGTTCAAATCCACCAAGCACCTTTCATCCCCTATGTCTACTTTGTTAGGCACTGAGACAATATGACAAAATGATCACATTTTCAAAGCTGGAAAACAACATATTTGACAATTATTTTCCTATTGTGTTAATTTATAGAAATGAGAATGCATCTTATAATTGTGTATTTAACAGATCAAATCTTTGTAGCCTCATTGCAGTGCATCATACCTACTCTCACCAAATCTTACACTCATTTATTTATTCTCTAATTCAACAAATGTTTTTAGTGCCTACAATGTGTCAAGTACTGCCCTATGTATTTGGAAGACAGCAGAAAATGAAACAGACAGAGACTCATAAAATTTACATGGTATTTTAGAGTGGAGATAATGTCAGACTATATAATAAATTATATTATATGTTAGTAAGTGCTTTGGACAACATACAACAAGGGATAGAGAAAATTGGGGTTCTAGAAAGAATATTCGATATTAAGTCAGAGGAAGGTAATATTTTTATTTCAAATTATTTTTCCTGATGTGATATTTATTTAAATTGGAATTTAACATTTTATTAGATAGTTCTGCAACTTGGACAACTAAATACCTACATAAATGTCATCTTAAAGTGTCTCCATGGCCTTTTATAATCAGTCTTTATCTCTCTATCCTCAAGCCCAGGCTCTGGCCACCAACTGCATGTATTTGACCACATGGCTTTGTCTTTTCTTTTTTTATTATAATGTTTATTTATTACATCAAGTTACATCTCAATAATAGTGTTCTCTTCCCACCCCACCTGGTTCCACCCTCCTACCCCCTCCTCCCTCTCCCACCCATCCCACTCCTCCCATGTGGAGTGTCCCAACAAATCAGCCTCTCTCAGTTCAACAGTCATATCAGGGCTAAGAGCTTCTTCTTGTACTGGGGGCCTACATGACAGTATCCCTAGTGTAAATTGTCCCATTAATAGGTAACAAAGTCTATGTTCCTGATCCATTTGCTGTGTTAGTTGTAGGATAGTTATCCTGTATTATATGGCTAAAATCCAATTATAAGTGAGTAGATGCCATGTGCATCTTTCTGAGTCTGTGTTAGCTCACTCAGGATGAGCTTTTCTAGTTCCATCCATTTGACTGCAAATTGCATGATTTCCTTGTTTTTGATAGCTGAGTAGTATTCATTGTGTAAATGTACCACAATTTTTTAATCCATTTGTCTGTTGAAGGACAACTGTGTTGTTTCCAATTTCTAGCTATTATAAATAAGGCTGCTGTGACCATAGATGAGGTATGGCCTTGTGGTTTGGTGAGGAATCATTTCAATGTATACCCAGAAGTGGTATGACTGGGTCTTGAGGTAGGGCTCTTCCTAGTTTTCTAAGTTATCGCCAGACTGATTTTCAGAGTGGTTGTCCAAGTTTGCACTCCCACCAGAAATGGAGGAGTGCTCCCCTTTCTCCACAACCTTGCTAGCATGTGCTGTCATTTTAGTTTTTGATCTTAGCCATTCTGACAGGCGTGAGATGGAATCACAGAGTTGTCTAGAGTTGCATTTCTCTGATGATTAAGGATGTTGAGCATTTCTTCAAACGTCTCACTCCCATTAGAGATTCCTCCTTTGTGGATTCTTGGTTTAGCTCTGTTTCCCATTTTTTGACTGGATTATTTGTTTTCTTGGTGTTTAATTTCTTGAGTTCTTTATAAATTATGGATATTAACCCTCTGTCAGAAGTGGGGTTGGTAAAGATCTTTTCCCAATCTGTAGGTTGCCTTTTTGTTCAAATGACAGTGTCTTTTGCTGTACAGAAGCTTTTCCGTTTCATGAGGTCCCATTTATTGATTGTTGGTCTTAGAGCCTGAGCTATTGGTGTTCTGTTCAGGAAGTTTTCACCTGTGCCAATGAGTTTGAGGCTTTTCCCCACTTTCTCTTTTAATAGACTTAGTATGTCTGGCTTTATGTTAAGATCTTTGATCCACTTGGACTTAAGTTTTGTGCAAGGTGATAAGTATGGGTCTAATTTCATTCTTTTACATGTCGACATCCAGTTAGACCAGCACCATTTGTTGAAGATGCTGTCCTTTTTCTATTGTACAGTTTTGGCTTCTTTGTCAAAAATTAAGTGATCATAGGTGTGTGGGTTCATTTCTGGTTCTTCAATTCAATTCCATTGATCCACTGGTCAGTTTCTATACCAGTACCATGTTGTTTTTATTGCTATTACTCTGTAGTATAGCTTGAAATCTGGGATGGTGATACCTCCCGATGTTTTTTTTGTTTTGTTTTGTTTTGTTTTGTTTTGTTTTTGTACAGTATTGATTTAGCTATTTTGGGGTTTTTGTTATTCCATATGAAGTTGAGAGTTGTTTTGTTTGGGTCTATAAAGAACTGTGTTGGTATTTTGATAGGGATTGCATTGAATCTGTATGTAGCTTTTGGTAGGATGGGCATTTTTATTACATTGATCCTACCTATCCATGAACATGGGAGGTCTTTACATCTTCTGATGTCTCCTTCAATTTCTTTCTTCAAGGACTTGAAGTTCTTGTCATACAGGTCTTTCACTTGCTTGGTTAGAGTTACCCCCAGGTATTCTATATTGTTTGTGGCTATTGTGAAAGATGTTGTTTCCCTAATTTATTTCTCAGCCATTTATCTTTTACATAAAGAATGGCTTCTGATTTTTTAAAATTAATTTTGTATCCAGCCACCTTGCTGAAGGTATTGATCAGTTAGTTGTAAGAGCTCTCTGATGTAATTTGTGAGGTCACTTATGTATACTATCATAACATCTGCAAATAGGGTTGTCTTTTCTCTAATGTCACAACCATGAAATTGTACACAGAAAATTCTTCTGAACCTGGATTTTCACCTAGCATAATTTATCTGAGACTCGTTTTATTGCATATCCTATACATTTTTTTTAAATCTATTTACTAGCTGAAGGACACGTGACAAGTCTCACTTGAATGTAAGTTTCACTTCACTGGAGAGATTAGTATGTGATTTCTAGTTAGATAATAAATATATTTACTTTTTCAAAAAATTCAGTTTTCCAAAGTAGATCTCAGGCATCTCCTTTGTACTTGGTATTATTATTAATGTAGTAAATTTTAAAGTTACTCTAGGTTTTTAAATGTTATCTCCTTTGGGGATTTGTTTATATTTTCCTAGGGTTTAATAATGTTAGACATCTTTTCACATGCTCATTTAGTATTCATGTATCTTTTCTTAAAACTTTTTATTGATTACTTGTGAATTTCACATCATGCGCCACAATCCCTCTCATTTCCTTGACTCTTCATATTCACCCTTGCAACCTCCCCCAAAAAAAAAAAAAAAAAAAAAAAAACACAAACAAACAAAGCATAGGAAACATCTAATTGTGGAAGCTGTCATATGTCACAGTGGATCTTACAGTGTGTATCCCTCTATATACACATCTTCATTTGAAAATGTTCATTGCAATGAGTCATGTGTCTGGTTCAAGATATCTGACTTCTGTGACACTATCAATGTTGGATCTTCTTTGGGAATCCTCTGGGTTAGTTATCCTGTTGTTGCCCTGTGTCATGGAGATCCTGTGGCTTTGGATCAGCAGTACTAGCCCTTTCACACATCCCACCCATTCACAGATGATATATATTTGGGGTGGGGTAACTGAGAATCCTGGATCTGGCCCTGGGCTGGTCAGTGTACCAGCTCTCCCTTATCCGCACCACCAGGACAAGCTCTCCAGCACTGCTCTGGCTAGATCACCAAAAGCTGCCATCAACAGGAGGCAGGATCAACTCTCCTGCTGTCATGACACTGAGATGGCTCTCCCAACTGCCACAGGGGATAAGAGAGGAGAGGTGGGGGAAGGGCATCACCTCCATACCCATAGTACTTCAGTGGGGCCAGCTTTCCTAAGTTTTCACACACCAGCTCACCTGTGCCCCCACCACCAGGTTCAGCCCTGCTGTGTGATCCAGAGGAGGTGCAGGGTCCACTCTCCTGAGTGCTGCAGCTGCTAAGGGGCAGAGATAACTCTCCTGAACTCAAGAAAGCTGGGGAGGGGCGGCATCACCTCTGTGCTCATGCCATACCTTGGCAAACAAGTCGTACGGTCAGCTTTCCCATGCTTATGCCCTTGGTGCAGCTCACCAATACCCCTGCCAAGAAGGCCAGCTCTACTGTGCTGCCTGGATGAAGCACAGGGCTGCTTTCCTGTGTGTTGAATCCAATGAGGGATGTGGCCAGTTCTGCACAGTCCCTGGACATCTATGTGGTTCCTGGCAGCTGCTTTGACCAGGGACATCCCCATATTCTCTAGTAGTAATATGAGCCACAGATATCAACACTGACCCTGCCACCACAGGCAAAGACATGTGTAATGGGAGTTATAAATTAGATTTAGTAAATATCTAGTGGAATCTGATACAGTCTCTTAAAATGGGGCATGAAGATCATGCACCTGTGGGAACTTGGCATGGCAGCATATGAATATTTTAAAAAGGTTTATGGCTTGGCATTGTTTTCAGCTGCTAGAAGTGGGAGAAGCCCAGAGTTGGCTGAAGCCAGGTGAAACTGGGAGAGACCCTATTTAAGAACAAAGTGGGTGGAGCCCAAGAGTTCCCATACTAGAGACTATGAGATGCCAATCGGCTTGTGTCATCTGGTGGAGCCAATGCTGGTGGACTGCAAAGCAGATCTCAAATAGAGCTGAAAATATGGTAAGCTCTCCCTGAGACAGAAAAAAGCTGCTGAGCAGAGAAGGCCTCAGCAAGGCAGCAAAAAGCCAAGGACTAATCACCATGGCACCGTTTTTGTCCTGAGGTGTTCAACTAGTTCAAACAGTGGCCTGAATAGAATTGCAGCCAGCCCCAACAACAATGCCAGAGAGACTGAGTGGCTATACAAACTGACCAAGTTGACCTATGGATAGCTGAGGCTTCAGAGAGAAGAAAGCCTCAAGCCTCATATAAAGTGAAGTTGCCATAGCAATGCAGTAGCCAATTTACCCTAAAGGACCTATGTCTGAGGTATTCCTGAGGAAAGCCAGTTGACCAAACATCTGAAAGGATCTACTCCTGAGGTGTTCCTGATGACCAAGGACCTGCCCCAGAGACTGTGTCCTTCTAAAAGGATAGGTTTAGTTATAGATAATAGGTGTTTATAGTTAATAGAGTTAGTTGTTAGGGAATAGGGGTTTATGGTTATTCTTAGGGATAGTTGTTAGGTAATAAGCATTTATGGTTGTTATAAGTGCCTATGGTTATTAATGAATGTATTTGCTATTAAAAGTTTCAACTTTAGACATGGCCCTCAGTGGCAGCTCAGACTGGGACCTCACCATGGCTCCAGGTAGCGGAGCTGGCCACTCATAACAGGCTAGTCCTCTTCACCCTCAACTCTCCAGTTCCTTCTCTCTGCATAATGCTCAAACTGATCTATTTCTCTTTCTCTCCCATCTGTCTACCACACATGTGTCTACTTGCATATTGTGGTGGCTCCTGCTTCAGGTTAGCTGTAGAGCTGGCATCCTCTGGTGGGACTGGTTAGTGAGATGGCAAGCATGTCTAAGGCCTGCCTGTGTGATGACAAGTCTTTGGGTATCATGGAGATCTACAGGTCTCTCACTGTCTTCCTCCTCCTGAACTGTGCTGCATGGTGATTGGAAGGGCTCTGTATGTCTATAGCTTACCTGTGTCATGTGTCATAGAACAGGTATGTGAGCATCTTTCTTGTCTGCACTGGTGGCATGGCAGACCACAGGTCTCTGTCTTCCTCCTCTTGAGCTACACCGTCTGGATTTGTTTGTTTTGATTTGATATGATTTGATTTGATCTTATCTGATTTTTATGTGGCCTAGGCATAAAACAGCTTAGGCCACCTAGCCAGGAATCAAGCTAGGATGAATAAAGAATTGTCATCTGCTCTGACCCTGACTGATACAAGAGCACCACCACCATCAAGGTGTCTCTTTGCCCATTGCCAGGGGTTTATCATATGTTTGTGTATACCTGTGTGCATATGGAAGTCAGAGGACAACTTGTAGGAGTCAGTTCTCTCATGTGGGTCCTAGGGATTAAACTCTGTTCATTAAACTTGGTAGCAAGCACCTTTACCTACAAAACCATCACTTTGCCTCCATTCCCAGTTTTTGTTTGTTTCCTTATTTGTTGAGAAAGTGTTTTTGCTATTTTGCCTAAACTGATCTTTAACTTATTATAATACTATTGCCCTAATCTCTAAAGTGCTGAAAAAATAGGTATGTGTCACTATGTATTTCTCTATTTCTTTCATTCTTCCTTCCTTCCTTCCTTTCTTTCTTTCTTTTAGTAGATGATGGTTAAGGCAAGCCCTGACTCCAACCAACAATTTTTTATTTTCTTTTTTTAAACATTTATTTATTTATTACTTCAGGTTACATCTCCATCACAGTGTCCTCTTTCCACACTTCCCAGTCCTGTCCTCCCACACTCTACCCCCTATCCCTTCCATCCCACTCCTCTGGAGTGGAGTGTCCCTACATATCAGTCCCCCATCCCAGTTCAGCAGTCATATGAGGGCCAAGAGCCTCCTCATACACTGGGGGCCTACAAGGCAGCCCCACTAGGGCAAAGTGTCTCATTGACAGGAAACAAAATCTATGTTCATATTCCCTTTGGTGCATTGGTTGTAGTATAGTTATCCTGTACTATATAGCTAAAATCCGATTATAAGTGAATAGATGCCATGTATTTCTCTATTTCATTGTGATCCGAGAATATACTTTATAGGATTTAAATAACTTTATTGAGGCTTGTTTTATGTCTCAAATTGAGTATACTTAATAATTGTTCAATGTTTACTTGTAAAGAATTGCATGCTGATGTTGCTGAATGAATTATTTCATAAGTATTGATTAGATCAAGCTGGCTGATAGTGTTCTTTGGGACATCTATATCCTTACTGGTGTTCTGATTTTTTTATTAATTATTAAGAGTTTTTAAATCCCTGGCTTTAAGCTTGGACAACCTTTGTATTTACTTCATTGATCTTCCTTGTTTTTCAAGAAGTGAAAACTACTGTGTAATTTTCATTCCATTTTAGATATTAATTGTCAAAAGTTAAGAGTTAATCTACTCCATGTTGCTCCATCTTTCCAGAAATTCTGAGGGCAGCAAATGGGAAGAGATAGAAAGAAGAAAGACCAATATCTAAAACTCACACTTCAGAGACAGGAGTGAGAAGAGAAAGCCCCTGGACCACAAGAAGGCCAAGATGGCCATAGCAAAGATTTAACAGGAATAGCAAGAGATAAAAACAGAGAAATTTAGGTCCTGTCAGACCTGTGGCTTACTCTGAAAAGGACAGTGGACACTAATGGTGTTTTTAAACAGAACTTTGACATGTGCACACATGTTTTAATGTGTTCTGATATGAACACTTACTGTGCTGTGACTGTACAGAATGAAAACAGAGGTGAGCAAATCAGTCAGAAGGCCAACAGGATTAGCACCAAATAATGGAGCGTACAAAAATGCAGTAGTACAAATGCAAAGGATGCAGTATTTTGAAATGTAATAGTGTTTTATGTCTGAGAGATAATTTTATAGATTAACTCTCTTATTATGTCTACCAAATAAGCAATAGGTATGTATTTAAGATTTTTCCTTGTCTTTCCCAGTGGTACGATGCACAGCTGTTCTAAGTGACAATTTTGTAGGTATAATAACCAAAGCATATGAGACTCCATTTTCAATTATCTATCACTGAAATGGGATGGATAAGGATGGGGACCAAAATCGCCAACATTTATGTTTGTTAGTGTAACAGCAATAGAATCTATACTACCTATAGTACCATCCAAAGGGCCCTGGGCCCTCCCTTCACTATCACCTCAAAATATAGTACCCTGCCTGAGAAATAGTTAACATCAGATTCCAGAATGCTGACCTGTGGAAGTAATAAATAAGGGAACCAGATCTACAGGAGGCAGTTCTGAACTAGGCTGGTATGTACCTGACTTGACTTGCCTCTGACTTCTGAGACCCAAAAGGGCTGGGCTTTGCCTCAAATGAACACTTCAGAAAACCTTGAGTAGCTTGCAGGAGAAATAACAGTAAGTTTGATAAATAAATTTATATTTAAATAGAACAATACTTAAAAGTTGAAACTATCCAATCATACACAGCCCTTAGTCAGGAAATGTCTCTCTGCCACTTAGACTGGCCTGATCTGTTCTATACTACTCATCTGTATGATCCCTATGAGGAGAAAGAAAGTACAGGTATCCAGAGATCTATAGTTCACTAGAGAATACTGGGTATCTGACTATTTTTGAGGAGAAAATACATAATTTCTCTATGTAGAAAGCCACAGAATACCTGATTTCAAGATTTGATGGGCAAGCTCTCATGGAAAGGATGAGGTGGCAAAGAACACAACCAGCTATAAAGGAGCTTCCAGGGGTCAGAGTTCAAACAAATGTAAGATTAGAGAAACAAGATAAGTTACCCCATCTATACCAGCCCTGGTGAATCAGTATAGACCAAGTGGAAGAGAAAGATATGGTCTTTGTATCCAAAATTCAGGGATATGCTCCAAGCTGGTACCCATACAATAAGTCCTTCTGGTCTGAGGATTTTATCTCCTTTCATGGGGAGAGTTCTCATCATTATCATAACCATTACAAGTGGCACTAAAATTACTGGCAAAATAGTCTTTTTTAATCAAGGACTTATCAGCCAACTGAATCAGAAGTACAATCCACTTTGAAGCAGGCCAATTACAAACCAGATTTTTATAATAATTGATGTCCTAAGATGATGATTAATCCCAAATGCAGTATCTAAAGTATGATTTTTTTGCTATCAAAACAAAGCTGGTAACAGTACTTTTCATGATAGCAATATTACACTAAAATAGAGAAAAATATAATTATTTTCACAAAACATATAAAACAAGACAGCACTTTTTAAATTTTGAGTTAAAATTACAATTTCTGTGTTATTTAATGGTCTTTTGTTTTAGCATTTTAATCTTTTTGGCTTTAACACAATGAAGAAAGTGTCAGACATTTACAAACACAAATCTACACAGCTAATAAAAGAGCAAGGCAGGCTTCCTAACACTGTCGGATTTCAAAGGATATGCACCTTATCACTGGGTTTAATCACTTTGAAATGGAAATTAATTTGGTTCTTTAGATAGAAACACCCAAGAGTCACAAGTTTAAGAGTTCTATACTATATCTGCAGTCAAGGCTTCTAGTTGGAGCAGATTCAGGAAGCAGGTATGAGGGTGACCCTGGTGGGTACCTAGGCTCAAAAGTATTCCTATTGAAACAAAGGCCCACCCTCTTTATGTGAATTCCTCCCTTTTAAGCCACACCAGAGATCTGTAAACATCATCTTTAATCTCTTACTTGTTAAGTACCAGTTTCCCTAGGTCAAGGCTTCTGGAACTACAAGTGTTGCTTGAACAGAGCTGAGAATGTAAAGTGGAGCAGTTAGATTAAGGAGCACAGGGAATCCCTGAGGCATTAGTCACTCTATCATAGTTACATAAAATAATTACTCTGAGTTTTGCAATTATCTTTCTAAATCAGAGACCTAGTGTCCCTCTTCTTAAATACAAATCACTAAGGCAGAAAATTCTCACTGAGGAAAAAATAAAACTCTGGAGATCAGCTTTGCACACATCCCATTTTGTTGTACTTCTTAGACTCTATGATCAGAGATGACTTAGACTGAGCAGTCAGAGATTTAAGCACTTAGCTTAATTAGTGCCAGAGAGAAGGTATGAGTATGTAGGAGGATTACTTTATTTATACTAGGCTACAAAAACATAATTTCTTAAAGGAAGAACAAATAGCATTGTGGTACCCAATAGTAATAACTAATATTAATTGGATTTTTTTGTTTAGAAACCCAGTGCCAAATGCTTATGAATGAATGGCTCATGAATGACTCCAAAACTGCATTTATGAATAAAAGGGCAATGTCACCAACCAAGTAACATTTTTAAAAATGCAACATTTGGAATGTTCCAATATTTGAGCACACAGAAGTTCTAATGACTTCACATTGATTGCAGTGTTTCTAGACTGTTTAAACAAATGAACGAACAAATAAACAAAATAAATGCCTTTAATTAATAGCAGTTCCTTTCAACTTTCCAAAACAAACTTCTAGCTCACTGACTGAAGTCTAGAGTGTCAATACAAATTTGATTCCTTCTCCTTCAGTCAGGTTTGACTTTCAGAAAGTTTCCAAATATATCCTAATGCAATTTATTTCCATCCTTCTGCCACGGAATAGTGATTTTGTAGCTGTAAGGACCATCAGATCATCTGAGACCTGGCCTTGAGATGTGCAGCTATGTCAACTTTGGTAAGCATCTGGAGGTTGCATATGGGATATCTGGGTTAAATCTGAACTGAGCAGGTTATGGAAGGCCCATGCTGCATTCCAGAAGCCTAGGATTGTTGGTGGGCTTCTCCATTAGTTTCTATTGTCCTGGCACATGGAACCCCAGATATCTATAATCATGTGGAAAACTAAAAATGGGCTCTGGAATTGAAAGGCATTCTTAGATAGTGTAGCTAGTAGTTCCCATCTTCCTGATGGACTTTTCATAATGAGATTTTTGAGCATCTTTGACAACCAAGTTCCAAATGTTGGTGTCTGATTTTACTTAGAGAGGCCATAAGAAGAGAATAAAGTTAAGAGTCATTTCTAGGAACCATCATTTCTACTCATTTCTAAGTTAGATTAAACTTGACAGGAAAACAAAAAGAAAATGCACTGCATTCTTGTCATGTTCTAAGCATTATCTGAGTGATACACCAAGTTATTCTCAGAGGTATGTAACTATCCCCACTTCTCAAGTGGGTAAACATTCAGATTTGGAGATGTTTCCAAATTTTGCTGGTAGTATATGCTGATATCAAATAGAAAAGTGATCTATGTGTCTTGATGTAAAAAAAAAAATCAACATCTTTTTTTCTCTAGTCTATCATTCAAAACTGAGGAGAGACAATTAGTTAATGCTAGGGTACCTGGAGGAAGTCTCAGGCACAGCTATCAGTTAAGTTCACTAAGTATTCCTGTCACAGGGACACCTGAGGATCACCATGAGTGGATATGTTTGGTTCATAATGATAAAGTAATACTTAGGTCCTAAGGCAAGATCTTAATTTAAACATGACCATATGACAGAAAACAAAGCAGATGACTTTAATTTTGATAAAGTCACCCACTGTGTAGTGTTTTGTGTGGGGATAATTCATCTGGCATTCAGTAGAAGAATTAAAACTGGGACTTCCACACATGCTGTTAAAGTTTGTTTTAGTAGTATAAGGTGTATATGCTGTTGCCAGTAGCATATGAGTTTCACCAAATGGCCCCCTGCCAACCCAAAACAGGGTGGATGCAGATGGATAAGCAGAATGTAATGATAAAATGGGGAGTGAGGAGGCCCAGGTATGGAGGAACAGCATACAAGAGACTGGTCTCTGCTTCCTTTCTTTTTGAAGTTAGGTAAACAAGTCTCTGCAGACACTATCATGGTAATCTTTACTTCCTAAACTACCAGAAATTTTGTGCTTTGTCAGAAGGGATTTAAGTCCCTCTTAGATAGGGATAATACTTGCTCCAGATTTCTGCTCCAAAGGCCCAATATGTCCACTTGTACTCTGACAATAATAACATTTTGTGGTTATCAAAGAGGAAAAGAGAAGCAATAAGAAATTCATGGTGACTTCCCTAAGGACACTGACACCACAGAACCCATTACTTACTTTACAACCCAGCATAAGTATGACCCACTAGACTTTATACTTTTAAAGTCCAACTTTTATAGTATATGGCATATATCTCAATAAATATGTTCTATTTTTTGAAAAAAAAAAAGCAGGAACCACCTCTGGACAATACTTTTTAAAAAGTAGTATTTTTCCATTTTCAAGGCCTATTATTGGCCCCTACCTCATTTTTAAAAATCAATTCTTATGTATAAAACACTTCAGATGGCATGAAACATTTATACCAAATGAACTTATATAGTTTACTAGGTCATTATTATAGCCACACATATCTCCAATGGTGAGGTGACTGATTTTTCTTTAATGTTTATTTATTCAGGTTACATCCACATCACACTACCCTCTTTCTACCCCTCCCAGTCCCACCGCCCCACCCACTACCTCCATCCCTTCTATCCCACTCCTCCAGAGTGGAGTGTCCCTACATATCAGTCCCCCGCCCCAGTTCAGCAGTCATATGAGGGCCAAGAGCTTCCTCATACACTCCTCATACAAGGCAGCACCACTAGGGTAAAGTGTCTCATTGACATTTAAAAAAGTCTATGTTCCTGTTTCCTTTGGTATACTGGCTGTAGTATAGTTATCCTGTACTATATGGCTAAAATCCAATTATAAGTGAATAGGTGCCATGTGCATCCCTCTGAGTCTGGGTTAGCTCACTCAGGATAAGCTTCTCTAGCTCCATCCATTTGGCTGCAAATTGCATAATTTTGTTGTTTCTTATGGCTGAGTATTATTCCATTGTGTAGATGTACCACAGGTTTTTTTTTTTTTATCCATTCCTCGGTTGAGGGACATCTGGGTTGTTCCCAATATCTAGCTATTACAAATAAGGCTGCTATAACCATAGATGAGGAAAACTCCTTGGGGTTTGGTGAGGAATCATTTGGATGTATACTCAGAAGTTAAGTACAAATGGATCAAAGACCTTAACAGAAGGCCTGACACACTAAATCTATTAGAAGAAAAAGTGGGGAAAACCTTTGAACTCATTGGCACAGGTGACAACTTCCTGAACAGAACACCAACAGCTCAGGACCTAAGACCAACAAGCAATTAATTTAAGGGGCCTTATGAAACTGAAAAGCTTCTGTAAGGCAAAAGACACTGTCATTCAAACAAAATGGCAACTTACAGATTGGGAAAAGATCTTCACCAACCCCACATCTGCCAGAGGGCTAATATCCAAAATTTTCAAAGAACTCACGAAATAAAATGCCAAGAAAACAAATAATCCAATCAAAAATTGGGGAACAGCACTAAACAGAGAATTCACAAAGAAGGAATCTCTAATGGCTGAGAGACACTTGAAGAAATGCTTAGCATCCTTAATCATCAGAGAAATGCAACTCAAGACTACTCTGAGATTCCATCTCACACCTGTCTGAATGACTAAGATCAAAAACTCAAATGACAGCACTTGCTGGCGAGGTTGTGGAGAAAGGGGAACCCTCCTCCATTGCTGGTGGGAGTGCAGGCTTGTGCAACCACTATGGAAACCAGTCTGGTGATATCTTAGAAAACTTGGAATAACTCTACCTCAAGAGGTGACTGCTCTTACTCTGACTCTTTAAGTTGTGGAGCTGAATCCTAAAGAATTCTTGGTTACTCAGGAAATGCAACTAGTAAGAGGCAGGCCTGAAAGTTAGACTCAAGTCTTTCTCACTACGAAAACTATAATTTTATTCATTTTGATATGCAAGTAAGAAAAAGAACTGAATATAAAGAATAAAAACAAAACAAAAGAGACAAAAACAAAAACAACCACCAGAATTGGTAAAGTTCTGAGAGTCAACAGGCTATGGAAGTGTTTATAAGTTCTAAATACATGCTGAAATTCAATGCAGAACTGTCTTTAAACTTTTACTTCAATATGAATATGAGACCCCAAAGTCTTCCTCACATAGCCATTTTCACAAAAAGAAATAGTTCATCAACTGAGAAGAACTCTAATATTCACAGTAAAAGCCTTTCTTTGACTATATCAGTTTAGGGCTCCCCTAGTGATAGGGAAAGTGTTGTTTCTCAGGGGTTAATCCATTAACATGTTTGTGAATGGATATTCAGTCTAAGTGGTTGCTAAGCACTAGGGACTGTCCAGATGATAAATATTCCCAAAACAATGCCCAGAAAGGAGATGACTGACCCAGACATGTGGTGAATCTGCAACTATAGGCCAGGCTTTAGTGTCCAGTAGGGTGACTCACTGCTCCTCCTGATGCTGCTGTGATTTTATTTATATTTTCAAATGTCTTTATATTCATTTCATGATACTGACCCCACAAGTTTATCTGATAAATAAAGTAGAAAAGTAGACAGAACAGATGACACTAATCACTTAATTAATGACTGTCATCATGGCCTGGTGGTGAGTACAGAAGAGTTGATTAATCATGCCTAATGCAGTATTTTTATTATTTTGCTACCCTTCAAAACCTGATATATGTTATGTACTTATACTTTCCCAAGAGATTAATACTTTCCCAAAAGATTAGGCCCAAAGATGCCAGAAAACAATGAATTGTAGGGTACTGGGAAACAATCTCAGTCTAAATTCATCTTAAATACTTCTGAAAACATTACTTTTATTTATAGTCCCAATACTTAGATAGCCAAAAAAAATAGCTTACACATGATCAGAGAATATTTCTTCCTTTCATGGTTTTTAGAATTCTATACATACCCTCTTAATATTATTTGTGTTTCAGTAGATCTGACATTCTTAAAATTGTGTGTATATGGTGTACCTTTCAAATTCGATTCTTTTACAGAATCTTTATATAATAAGGGTAAGATAACATAATGGCTACAACATCAAGTGTGGCACTACAATATGTTCAAATCTTGGTTTTTCTATCATATAGCTATGAGCTTTGAAAGTCATAGCTATATATACATACATACATATATATATGAATGTGTATATATAGGGACTATGTATATATTTATACATGCACTTTTAAATCTATGTATTTATCTGTAATGTGGGACAAAATGTACACATGTAAATGTTATCAAACAACATGATAAGAGAGATATATTCAATACACTATCTGAACACTGTAAACTCTCAATAAATAGCAACTATTATTGCAAAAGCCATGAATTTGGTATGCTTAGTAGCCTGGGTTCTTTGCAATTAAAAAAAAAACTTCACTGTCCACCTTCCAAGTATCTCATACTCTGCTACCTTCTTTGAACACTTTGGTAAAAAAAAAAAATCCTCTACAACTAAGTCTCTGCTTTTCACTGTGTAGGACCCTACAGTAAAGTGTCCCTGAACATGCCTTCATTGTGGAAGGTGGGGCCATTACCACCCTCTCTGCAATCATCTTACAGATGAGAATGTAAAGAAGGAAGATAAACATGCAAGGGGAGGAGTTAAGTTTGATTAGAAATGAATCAACCCATCCCACAGAAGACAGCACCCAAGCTAGAAGCTATATAAGGATCACTGTCCCAATCCATCAACACCCTGCAAGCTGCATCAGGCCTTATCCTACGTGTTCCTTTGGTGAACCAGGTGAGAGGAATTTAAATCTATGGCATTTAGTGCTCGTATGCCAGATATCCTAAGATGAGTCTGAGCTCAGACATACAGAGTGCCATAGTTTGCAAATTTTCCTTTTGTGGTTGCTTCTTTTATTTTTGTTTGATATTTAGTTTGGTTAATTTAGTTTATTCTTGAGTCTTTAGAAATAATTATGTCTTTATTGAGAATAAATCTAGTAGAAGTCTTTCCTCGTCTAGGCCAGTGGTTCTCAACCTGTGGGTTGCGACCTTTTTCACAAGGATCATTTATCAGATATCCTGCATATCAGATTTAATTATAATTCATAATAGTAGAAAAATTACATTTATGAAGTATCAACGAAAATAATTTTATTGTTGGGGGTCACCACAACATAAGGAACTGTACTAAGGGGTCATAGCATTAGGAAGGTTTAGAATCAATGTTCTAGGCCATCTCATAATCTCTCTAGTTTTTTTCACATGCCACTGTTTCTGGGCATATGAAAGAGACAGGTAGTATAGTGTTGTTTCTTTGTTGTTCAGTATTGTCTCATAAAACTTTGAGATCTAATTCTCCTCTTTCAAATTCTTGTCTGGATTGCTAATTTTTAAAAGACATGGTGTTTAATCAAGTGCTAATATTGTGACAGTTTCTGACCTGTGATAAGCGCTATCTCTAGGTTCTACAATACCAAGATATCATTGACACACTTTTCCATTTTTAATTTTTTGTAGGACTTTTGGGTGTAGTTTTCCTTCTGATGAACAAAAAGGATTTAGATTTTAAAGTATCTGTCACTTTTGCCCCAGTTGTGAATGGTGGAACATTTATGTAATTCTGCCACTTGGAAGGTGGAATCAAAGCAGATTAGGAGTCAATGGCCAAACTTGGCTACAAAGCAACTTTTTGAGGCCAGCCTTAGCTACATGAGATCCTGTCTCAAAAGAGTATATGTATGTATGTATATATATATATATATATATATATATATGTATAGGTAAAATGCCTACCACACATGCATGAGGACTGAGTTCGGATGCACAGCAACTATGCAAAAGCTAGGTGTGACAGCATGTGTTTGTAACCTTGGTGCTGGAGTAGGGACAGACACAGACACAGGTAGCAGTCATCTCATTTGCTAGCCAATTTAGCCAAATCAATGTGATCCAGGTTCATTGAGAGACCTTGTCTCAAAAATATAAGCTGGGGGGCTTGGAAACTGTCTCAGTGTCTAAAGAACTTATGGCATATATGTGAGGACCTGAGTTCAAAGACATAGAACCCACATAAAGCTGGGCATGGTGAGTGCATATCTGAAATACTGTTGTTCCTACACCTAGTCTGTGAACAGGTGATGAACAACACAAAAAGGAAACTATGACTAAAACAATGTGGAAGGTGATAAGCAACACCTGAAGTTGTCCTCTGATATCCACACATGCACCATGGTACACATGTGCTTGTACACATACACAAATAAAACACACACACACACCCTCACATATCATGCAAATTTTAAGCACACATACATAATTCACTCACACATAAAAGACAAACAAATCAATGTCCAGGATGATTGAGGAAGACACCAAATTCTGACCTCTGCTTTCCACACAATGCCCACATGTACATGTCAGTGCACAAATGCACATGTGTAGATGCACCACAGAAATACATACATACATACATACATCATATTCATGCCAGGAAAAAAGAAAAGGAAGTAAAGAGATAAGAAAAGGAGAGGGATGGAGTGGAAGAGAAAAGGATAGGAGATAAGAGGACAGAAGAGATGAGACAGACCAGGGTCATAGTGTCTAGGGGGTATAAAAATTATGGGAGTCCAGAGTAATCCATAGGACACCAAAATACCCAAAGAGATAGTATATAAAGAATATAGTCATCCAGGACAAATAACATGTAGACCTGAGATTGTCCTAGTTTGCCAGTAGCATGCCCAAAGTTTCCTTTCTGCTGATTGACATTACAAAAACTCTGACCTATATTTATACATTGAGGTTGATGAAAGAAAGTGGGTTTTTAAATTTTTTTTCAGTAGTTCTCAATCTGTGGGTCTTGACCCCTTGGGGGGGCCACCAATGTTTCCACAGGGGTTGCATATCAGATATCCTGAATATAAGATATTTACATTACAATTCATAACAGTAGCAAAATTACAGTTATGCAGTAGCAGTGAAAATAATTTTATATGGTATGTCACTAAAACATGAGGAATTGTATTAAAGTGTCACAGCATTAGGAAAGTTGAGAACCAGTGCATTATATTAAAATAAGACCTGTTGGTAAATTAAAAGAAAAGAAAAGGCCTCTCTTTGTCTTTCTTTATATATTTCTGTTTCCTTCTCTCTCTAGGTTCATTAAGTCGTGAGAAAAACAAAAATGACAGACCTCTTAAGAAGTGTTGTCACCGTCATTGATATATTCTACAAATACACCAAGCAAGATGAAGAATGTGATACACTGAGCAAGGATGAGCTAAAGGAACTACTGGAGAAGGAGTTCCGGCCAATTCTGAAGGTATGTGATAAGTCTGGAGGCTGTTGGGGTTCTGTATGTGTTCTAAGACCAAGATTAACTGGAAAGCGCACAGCCCCAGTTGACTCTGGGAAAACCTGAGTTATATATAGCCTTTTGGGCTAGGACATACTAAATCTATTAAGTCAACATATATTTGTTAAAGGCAGGTGTTTCTTCCACACTTTCCTGTGCTCTTCCACCTAGACTGCAACTTTCTCATGCATGTAAGCTTCCCATAAATTTTTGCTAAACAATTAACTACTTGATTGGTTGTTTAATTGATTGATTGATTATCATAACAAATGGGGAAAATGTTATAGAGGAATGTCATCGTCATCCAAAGAGGAGTTAACAAAGTGGCCAAGTTGATGTAAAATTTGAAAACATTATATGTATTATTTTCAATTAGTTAACAAAGACTTAACTAATGACCTTAACATATTTGAAAACAGATATGTTAATGTGTGTTACTAAATTTATGTGAAACTAAATTTACAGAAGTTACAGTCAGTTATAGAACTTGGTTTGTTCCACTGCTTTCCATCCATATGTCATAACCTGAGCATTTAATTCCCTGCTTTAGCTTCTTAAGATATCAACTTTTGCATATCACAATAACCTTTATTTTCTATTAATCCTTCACTTATGCTAGGTCTTATTAACCTAAAGAAATTAGTTAGTATTAGTGTTTATTAGTATTAGTAACATAGTTTAATATAGTATTAACCTAAAGTAATACTCAAATGAATTAAAATCATATAACACACAGCACACAAATATACTAGGTGCTATTAGGTTCTTTTAGCTGAGACTGTGGTTGGGCTGACCATGGATTCCTTGGTGTGTCTTTCATATACAGAATCCAGATGATCCAGACACAGTTGATGTCATCATGCACATGCTGGATCGGGATCATGACCGAAGACTAGACTTTACTGAGTTTCTTCTGATGGTATTCAAACTGGCTCTGGCCTGCAACAAGTTTCTTAGAAAAGAATACTGTAAAGCTTCAGGGTCAAAGAAGCATAG
The DNA here is from genome assembly GCA_907164525.1 of Lophiomys imhausi. Taxonomy (NCBI): domain Eukaryota; kingdom Metazoa; phylum Chordata; class Mammalia; order Rodentia; family Muridae; genus Lophiomys; species Lophiomys imhausi. Next base: position 892,767 of record CAJQZJ010000522.1, on the reverse strand, counting down.
GGATAGCCATCAACACCGAGAAGAAAGTGAAACAGAAGAGGAAGAGGAGATACCAAGACAGAAATCAGGTTTCAGACGTTCAAGTTGGAGTGAGGGAGAGGATCATGAACATAGCTCTGTGGGCTCATGGGGCACTGCAAAGCACAGACATAGATCCAACTCTAAGAGATTGGAAAGGCAAAGTGAACTCTCCAGCTCAGAGGAACCTAGGGAAAAACACTATGTGTCTAGCTCTGGTCACTCTCAGGGTAGTAACAAAGAAAAACATGGTTCCAACACTAAAGAACATGGAAAGAAGAAGAACAAGTCACATGGTAGCCCATCCAGAGAATCTGGGGAAGAATATGATTCTGGATCTAGGTTAAACAGTCAGAAAAGGAAAGGTCATAGTGAATTGTCACATGGATTGGAGAAGAACAAGCATGAATCAAATTCTACTCAGTCAAGAAAGGACAGAGAACAAAAGCTTGGGCCTAGCCTTGCAAGTTCAGGAAACAGCAAGAAACAAAGTCATGCATGTGGTTACAGCAACTCTAGTGAATGTTGCAGACCACAAAATTCTTCAAGTTCTTGTCAAGCAAATAGATCTGGGGGGAAAGGAATTCAATCTTGCTGTACTCAGTCAAGTTGTCAATCAGGAACTAGTAGAGGACAAGACTATAGATGTGTCTCAGAAGGTCAGTCTTCTAGATGTTGTCAACCTAAACCAAGATCCTATAGCCAGACACAATATGGATCTAAACAATGTGGTCAACCACAGAACTGTGGAAGACAACAAAAAGTGGGTTCAAGTCATTCTTCTTGCTGTGGACAATATGGTTGTGGAGCAGCTCAAACTTCTGGTTGTGATCAACATGGAACGAGTTCCTGTGAACACTCTTCAAGCTCTCATCAAAAAGGGTGCAGTTCAAATGAATTCTCTAAATGTAGTCAGCATGGGATTGGTTCAGGGAAGTCATCCTGCTGCGAACAACATGGAACAAATTCGAGTCAATCCTCTGGCTTTAAACAACATGGACATGGATCAGGTCAGTCATGCTGTGGCCAACATGGTACTGCATCAGGTCAAACCTCGGGTAATAGTCAACATGGGTCTAACTTGGGTCAGTCATCTGGTTTGGGGTGTCATGGGTCAGGTTCTGGTCAGTCTTCTGGCTTTGGGGGACATGGGTTTGGAGCTGGGCAGCAATCTAGCTCTGGGCATCATGCATCAGGCTCTGGTCAATCATCTAGCTTTGGGGAGCATGGGTTTGGATCTAGGCAGCAATCTAGCTCTGGGCAGCAAGGATCTAGATCTGGTCAATCAAATAGGCCTTGGCAGCATGGATCAGGCTCTGGTCAGACATCTAGCTTTGGGGAGCATGGGTCTGGATCTGGGCAGCAATCTAGCTCTGGGCAGCAAGGATCTAGATCTGGTCAATCAACTAGTTCTTGGCAGCATGGATCAGGCTCTAGTCATACATCTGGCTTTGGGGAGCATGGGCCTGGATTTGGTCAGTCATCTAGCTCTAGGCATCATGGGTCAGGCTCTAGTCAGTCATCTGGCTTTGGGGAGCATGGGTCTGGATCTGGTCAGTTGTCTACCTCTGGGCATCATACATCAGGCTCTGGTCAGTCATCTGGTTTTGGGGAGCATGGGTTTGGATCTGGGCAGCAACCTAGCTCTGGGCAGCAAGGATCTAGTTCTGGTCAATCAACTAGTTCTTGGCAGCATGGATCAGGCTCTGGTCAGTCATCTGGCTCTGGGGAGCATGGGTCTGAATCTGGGCAGCAATCACACTCTGGGCAGCAAGGATCTCGATCTGGTCAATCAACTAGTCCTTGGCAGCATGGATCACACTCTGGTCATTCATCTTGCTTTGGGGAGCATGGGTCTGGATTCGGTCGTTCATCTAGCTCTAGGCATCATGGGTCAGGCTCTA
>CAJQZJ010000522.1:858103-888643 GCA_907164525.1 Lophiomys imhausi | reverse complement strand
ATATTTCTCCCAGACACTCTCCAGTTCAAGCTGAGTCCAGTGAAGGTGAGGAACATCATGTAGTCCCACAGAGACACTCACCATCTACCCATAGTCATGGTGGATTTCAGCATGGACAGTCAGTTGAGAGAGGACATGGTGGTCCTCAAAGGCAGTCCCAGGACAGCAGTAGACAGCCTGAGTCTCAGCACCAACATCCATCTCACTCAGGTTCCATTAGTTCTAACATTCAGTCACAAGTTCATCCTGAGTCCAGTGAAGGTGAAGAACACACACAGAGACACACAGCATCCAGCCAACATACTGGTGGACATCACCATTTTGAGACAGTTCATAAAGGACATAGAAGACCTCAAAGATTGTCCCAGGATTACAGTGGTAGAGCACCACATCGTACACAGTGGCAATCAAGGAACAGTATAAGTGAACAATCAAGTAGATTGCATGGCCAAGTTGGAACAAAGCGTTTTCTCTCATCCAATAGTGGATACAGGTATGATTCTAGTCAACCCTGGAGACATGGCAGCTATGGCAGTGAAGACTATGACTATGGATATTCAGGATATGGACCTTCTGGAGGCAGCAGAAATAGCAGCTGCAACTCTAGTCCTTTAAAGTCAGCATATAGAACCACAAATATACAAGTGTCAAGACATGGACACTCCTTCTGTCAATCTGATCATATAGGATCCAAAGTAAATGAAGGAACTGTAGGGCTTGATTTAAAATACAGAGAGTCAGACACAGGTTCTGGGATGTCAGTTGATTACTGCAATCTCACTGAACCTGGTAAAAATAAAAAGCAAGTGTCTAGTCATGGTCATTCTCTAGTCACACCTGAACATTCAAATGATAGCAATGTTATATATGGATACATTATCAAAGGAAAACAAGAAACTACACAAAGCCAGCCAGTTGACCAGTCTAATTTTGACCATACTCAATACATATCATTTCAGGAACATTCAGAATCCAGTTCAGTTGGAATTTTATCTGGAGTCAGCAGTAATGAAAGGCAAGTAGATAGCCATAGCCCATCAAGTAACAGCTACCACTTGTCAAGTGACATCAGAAATAGGAGTCAAAGATCTTTTCCCAATAACTCTCTTTACAGCCTATACTGTATGGGAACTGAAGAGTGTAAATATTTGCCAAGTACCACAATACTGGGTGAGGGAGGACAAGAGCAGGAACCAGGATCTAAACCACCAGTGAACATCAACAACTATAGTCAATTTGTAGATAACAAGAAGTCAAGATCCCGAGATTGCCATGAAATGGAAGAAATGAACAAAGGTTCTGCCTACTTAGATAGCAACACTCCACTTTACACTTATGTTCAAGAACAAAGATACTGTTACTTTCATTGAGAAGCCAGTATTAAGTATAAATCAAGATAAGAACTAACAAGAAATGAGATGCTTAGTAAAACAATAAAACATCTAACATAATTCCTTATTTTGGCAGTAGATGGCATATATATTCTTTCATATTAACTGTATTAATATTTTAATGTTGTTTGGTGTAAGAACTTTTTGTAGGACACCATAATCACTGAGCTTCTTGGATAGGAGAAAGTAAATGAAAGAAGTAAAAAGCATCGGAACTATATTCAGAAATACATTATTATAATGTGTATGATTTTGTTGTTTAGGAATTAAAATGAATATTTAAAATTTCTCTGAGACAAGCATTTGGGTTTTCCACATGCTGATTAATTTATGTTTAAAAACTTATCCAAGGAGCAAAGGATATAGTTTAGAAGTCACATTTTTTTCTAGTAATACTATAATACATTCCATGTCCTGATTAAAAAATTTGATTGATTCTTGGGTGGAGATTAACACTATTTTCATCTTTTGTGCCAGCACTGGAATTCTGTATTACCATTGAATTTATTGTCATGATTTCCTAGAAAATAAGAAAAATGTATTGTACTAAAATTGACAATAAACTTTTCATCTGAATATAAGTTTTTCTTTTTTATCTCTACAAACATAACTCCCTACTAAAGAGATGTATATTTTTCCATCTGGGCATCTAGTAGCAATAAAATACTCATATGCTAACAATACAGAGTTGATAGAAAAGAAAAAAAAATCAACCACATCTAGTTCTTTCCACCCCTTGATTACTGTCCAGGTCATTTACAGAAAGAATTTATGTTGAATTGACTAGAGATGCTTTAATTAATAATTGTCAACACAACAAAGATTAAATATAATCCCAAGTGGCCATTTCCTACTATACTCCAAGCTCTGCTAATAATATTTATGTGGGATAAACTTTCTCTGTCACATACATAAATAGAAATATCCATGCCAGTGGAGGTTATGGGACCCCCTACATTTCCTATAGAATAAAAACAATAATACATTCCTGACGAGAAGTAGAAAATTCATGAATTTGCACATTTACTACAATTATTATACCAGTGATAATTTCCAGAATGTCAAAACTAGTTAAGAGCTTTAAAATTTTCTCCCAAGTTTGCAGCTTTAAAGAAAAGTCAAAACAAAGCATATTTAGTAAAAGAGCAATAATTTCCTAAACAGATTTTTATGTTCTACTCCTCTTTTCCCCTATTCCAAGCTGTTTACTTGGCCTTCCTTGTGGAATGCAAACTAAAGAGAAATTCCTGAGTGAGTATATAAAACACTAACTCTGACATTTCAAAATGGTAAAAGAGATACCATTGTCTAAGAGGTAAATTAGCTACGGACTTATAGCTCAACATGCAAACACTGTGTTTAATAAACACACCTCTTCTGCAAGGAAGAATCAAATCAGTGGGCTTAGATTTCTTCTTGAGTGGCCATGGGAGAGCATCAGAACTAGAAAGATGGAGTGGAACATTTTAAGAAAAAGCGACCACCTGGGACAGAAGCATAGTGAGAAATAGATTCTTGCATCTGCCACCTATAGCACTACAACTCCAGGGGATGGATATTCTGCAGTCACATGTAGGTTGTGGCCTTTGCAGGGAAAAAAATGAGAGTCCTACCAAACTCTACCCCCATGGATGTAGGCAATCTGAACTACTAGAATATTTCACAAAATTCACAGAGCTTTACCCAGATAATAATAAACTAAAATCCAAGCAATCAAATGTATAACATAACAAACAAACCCAGTGAAAGATCAAAAACTATTCAATCATTACAAAGAATGAAGAAAAAATTCAATAAATTAAAAATCCCTTCCTGATAAAAATTCCTGAACAAATTAGCTATGGAATTATTATAACTCAACATGCAAACACTGTATTTAACAATCCCACAATGAGCATGGAATGATAAAGAAAAAGATCTAAGATCAAGAACAACACAATGGTGTCTACTTCATCATTATTAAACACTAGTAGAAATTTTATTCAGAGTGGTTAAGCAAGAGACAGAATGGGGCTAGAAAGATGGCTGAGCAGTCAAAAGGTGCACTGCTTTTCTACAGGATCAGACTTCAGTTTCCAGCACCCACGCTGGGTAGCTCACTGTCAGGAGCCAAATGTTCTTGAGGCCCCTTCTTTGGCATCTGTCTGATATTCTTTTTGCTTGAGCACTACAGAAAATGCATTTCACATACAATGTTCATGCCCTGTCTGAAGTTTTTAGAAAAAAAAGAGGGGGGGTGTTCAGTGAACATGCAAGCTTCCTGAAAGCTTATCCAGCATTTTTGCAGAGTCTATGCTGAAATTACTCCAGATTGCTTCATTCTGACACCTTCCCTTTTTCCTACCTATTATTACTGACATGGACAGGAGATTCCCTTGTTGCTAAGTGCCACTCTCTTTGGGCAAATTTCCCACAGAATCTTTTAATGATGATCTTATTATTCCTGATAATGATTCTATAAACTGCCTGATTCAGCTCAATTTTAGAAGTTAATAAGTTAGATAACTGGTAGAAAGCATATAGCTGTAGTAGATACTCTTTCCAAGCACTGTGTGTCTCATTAGGAGACAGGCTTGAGATAGATTTATAGCCCAAGATAAGCTTTCACTCTAGAGATGACAGGATGAGTCCAGGTGTACACCATAAATTTATTTAGGAGATCTGAACTTCTCATGAACTCATGATGTAATGAGACTACCAAGGAATGCCTAAACTAAGTACAAATCTTAATGACAAAATACACAAACTGTTTTGTTGTAATTCCTTATACCTTGCCATCTTTGACATAAAATATTGTCATTTTAAATTTACTTTGTATCCTACTATGTAGAATATATAGAGAAATATTGAGCTTAGTATTGAAACATGGGATTGCTAAATTCCCTCCTATTGTAATGGCTTAATCTGGCCTTGTGATAAAAGCTTATCAAAGATAATTCTTTCTTTGATGTAGAGAGCTTTCATTCAGAGTATAAAAACTGTAATCAGCACAATAAAACTGTCAATGCAACCTTGCTTCATCCATCTTCTTTCTCCGAGTGTATGTGTGCATGAGAGACTCTCTTTTACACCTCTCTTATTTTTATTATTTCCATATAAACTCATGGATCAGGTAATAGACTCAAGGCTCTACAATCAGCTTCTGATATACACTGTCAGAAGCGTATTCTAGCCTGCTGAGCTGTCAGTGGGTGGCCAGCTGGCTAGCAAACTAGTTCAAGGTGCACTAGTTTACAGAACAAAGGGAAGACTAAGAACAGAGGAATTGTTTCTGGGGGGTCTGATGCCTTCTTAGCCTCTGGGGACACCTACACTCACAAGCATATATCAACACACAGACATACATAACAATGAATAAACCATTTATTCATTGCTGGTGGGAGTGCAAACTGGTGCTGCCATTAGGAAAATCAGTGTGATGGTTCATCAGTTTGCTGGGTATTGATCTACCTCAAGATCCAGCTACACAACTGTTAGACATAGATATGCCTGATAATTTGAAATCTTACTACAGAGGTACTTGTTCATCCATGTTTACTGCTGATCTATCATAATAGCCAGAAACTGGAAATAGCCTAGATGTCCATCAACTGATAAATAGATGAGGATGATGAAAATGTGTACATTTACACATTGAAATATTATTCAGATGTTAAAAAGTGAATTTTGTAGGTAAATGGATGGAGCTAGGAAAAAATTATCCTGAGGTAACCCATACCATAAAAGATATATATTGTATGTTTTCTCTTATATGTGGATGCTAACTAAATGTATACATATATGAAAGGAATCTAAATTAAGTCACCAAATAATGAAAGAGATACTGCTCCAGGTAGACATCTTAAGCCACCAAATTAAACCTGTGATTCTGGGAATAGTTTACATCTTGAGTCATTGGCCAAAGTGGCCCATGGAAGCTCCCAAACATCACACTATTGCCAAGGCTATTGATTTTTTCACTACAACCTGGTGGTAAGGTCCTAACGCTGAAGACAACACATTATAGCTCACTGAACATGGAAAAGTTGATTGAACATGGTCTCCTAGTAACAACTAGGGAATTTCCAAACTCAGGGGGATAGTGTTGTTTTTCAACTTACACTTCCTGGGACAAGTTGACCCAGAATTCAGGGCCTACCTAAGTTCCCAGGCTCTTGAACCCTGACTAAAGTTTGTTAAATGATCAAATATCATTTTGATTTATGGGCCAGATGTTCAAGATGAGGCCTGACTATCAAGTCCCTGAGTCAAGGATCTTGTACCCAGATAAGGACTAATCACCAATATTTACTTCTCTTCTCCCCAGAGACCACTGAGTAACCAAGCACACAAGGGTTGTTTATTCAATCTTGAGCAGGGACTCACAACACTCACAATGCAGCAGTTTGAATTGAGAACCCCTAGCTCAGAAAATATAGGGTTTTATGGGTTTTTGAACAAAGAAAGGGGCTTCTTGCATAAGACTGCATGGCATTTGGACAAACAAACCTGTCTATCCCTGATTGGCTCATTGTTGTTGCCATACCATTATTGGTCAGTTTGACCAGCAGAAAATATATTTAGACTTTTTGGGTAGTTTCTCAGAGAGAGCTGACCAGCTATGGCTAGGGAATTCCCCTAGAATGCAAGGTCAGGTATATTTTGCTGTTTTTCCTGGAACTGGAGGTCAGCTCTGAGTCAAGTCTACTACAAAATGGAATCTTTTTCCAAAATGGAGTCAGTCAGGTTCCACATTCCCTTCCTGAATAGTGGCCGTCCCTGAGTCTGGGTGAAAGCACAATGAAAACCCCCTTGTTCAACCTCTTTTGTCAAAATATGCTTGGACAATGCTACATCCTCCTGGCTCCCCCCCCCCCGCTTTATGTTTTTCTCTTTTAGATATACTGTACAAATTCCCTTCTTGGACAGAGTTCAGATCTTGAGCTGGCCACCCTCTGAGCACTCAGAGAACAAAGCTGTCATTTTAAGCTTCTGTCTTTGAAGTGAGTTTTCTTGGCCTCTCCCTGAACACAACAGAGAGAAAGAGAATGGTGTTGGGACCACAAAGAGGTGACAAGACAGCTGAAAATGATGAGAAACAGAAAGGTTATGTAGACGGAAGTAGGAAACAGCTCAAAGTTGCCTGATGAGAAGATAAAGTCAATGCCACAAATACAAAGTAACCTAGGCACCCATGTTGAAAGCAGCTTGTCAGTCACAGCCTCAGATACACCAACAGTTCTCTTAAGCCTTAAGTCCAGTGGTGATATTTGATATAGCAATGAGTTCTCCTGTGTGGAATGACAGAGACAAAGAAGAAATCCATTCTGTCATTCCCCACATCTCATACTGCTTACCTTATTGTAGCATCTGGGTAGGAGCTGAGATGTTCACTGAAGACAGAAAAATCTACTCAATGACATTGTACTAGAAAACTCCAAATGTAGAGAATTTCATAATATAAAATAGTCCTCAGAGAACTATTTAGAAATAAGTACATCTACACAATGGAATACTACTCAGCTATCAGAAACAACGAAATCATGCAATTTGCAGCCAAATGGATGGAACTAGAGAAGCTCATCCTGAGTGAGCTAACCCAGACCCAGAAGGATGCACATGGCATCTATTCACTTATAGTCAGATTTTAGCCATATAGTACAGGATAGCTATACTACTGTTACCAAACTTTTTAATTATTGTTTAACACTTATTTATTTATTACTATATTCACTTATACCAAATACCAACAATTTCTTAACTATTAACCCTATAAATTTTTACGACCCTTTTAACCTAACCACTAATCCTATTGATAATTATTTTCCTAACCTTTTAGAAGGATACAGTCTCTGGGGAAGGTCCTCAGTTGTCAGGAACACAGTCTTTGTTGTAGATTCTTTAATGCACTTAGCAGTGCTTTTTTTTTGGATCTCTCAGATGTAGATTTGTCAGTCCTTTTTCTGGATCTCTCAGATGTAGATTCGTTAGGGTAAGTTGGTTATTGCAGTCCCACCTTAAATAAGGCTTGATGCTTTCTTCTTTTTGGGAGACCCCAGCCCCTTTGCATCAGCAACTCTGTCACTCTACCTCAGAGTCCTTAAAGCCAGGCACAGTTTCCTTTAGGCCACTGTTTGGACAGATCAAACACCTCTAGGCAAAAGCTGAGCCACAGGATTTAGTCCTTGGCCTTTTGGTGTCTTGCTCAGGCTTTCTTTGCTCACCAGCTTCTTTCTGCTTTAGGGAGATCTGGCCATCAATGATGGCCAGCACTTTTTTCAGCAGGACTCTCGGAGATCTCTAGCATCAAGGGCCTCTTCTTTTTTATGGGCCTCCATGTACTGTCCTTAAATAGGAAGAACTCTGTTTCAGCTTAATTTGGGCTCCGCCCACTTAGCAGCTGAAAACAATGTCAGGCCAGATACTTTATTTCTTTAAGTCCATTAAGTCTTTTCTGTTTTCCTGACTTCAACCTTGTTTTTCAGTCCATTAAGTCTTTCCTGTTTTTCCTGACTTCAACCTTGTTTTTACAGTCCATTAAGTCTCCTGTTTGTTTCCTGTTTTCACCTGACTTCATCCTTGTTTTTCCAGAAGCTGATAAGCTAAATTGCTCACAGCCAAGTTGATCTTCATCAACTTAAGAGATTGTATCAGATACCTCTATATATTTTCTAAATCTAATTTAATTATTCTAACTCTCTACATACTACAATGAATGCACCAAAGGGAACATGAACATAAAGGGATTTTTTTTCCTGTCAATGAGACACTTTGCCCTAGTGGTGCTGCCTCTTATGCCCCAGTGTATGAGGAGGCTCTTGGTCCTCATATGACTGCTGAACTGGGGCGGGGGAACTGTAATGTAGGGACACTCCACTCCAGAGGAGTAGGATGGAAGGGATAGAGGTTAGAGGGTGGAAGGACAGGAATGGGAGGGGTGGACAGAGGACACTATGATGGAGATGTAACCTGAAGTAATTTATTTATTTATTTATTTGTTTGTTTGTTTATTTTAGGAAAGAAATAAGAAGACCAGTGCAAGAGGAAGGAAGGGGAAAAGAGGACAATAACAGGGGAAATACCCATAAAGTACATGTGCTTGTTGGTTTCTGTCGACTTGATACAACTATAGTCATCTGGAAAGAAGACATCTCAATTGAGAAACTGCCTCCATTGGATTGTCTATAAACAAGTGTGTAGGGCATTTGATTGATTGGTTGACTGGTTGATTGATTGATTTGAGAGGGCTCCACTCAGAATGTGTGGTCCTGGGTTGTACAAGGAAGTAAGTTGAGCAAGCAGCCACGAAGATCAAGTCTCTAAGCAATATTCCTCCATGGTCTCTGCTTCCTGACTCCAGGATCTTGCCTTGAGTTCCCTTGATGATGGACTGTGTGAATGTAAGCTAATTAGTCTTTCTCCAAAGCCATTACCATCTGGGAGACTCTTATATATTATTTGTCCAGTTCTGCAGCCAGCTTGATGTGTAGCCATGGTGTGCTGACCCTGAGGAATCACTTCCCAGAAAATTTCACCTCAGTGATCCTGGTTTCAAAATCACAGCAAATTCTTCTGCTTCAGCTAACCATTATCAACTGCCCCAGTAACATAGATTTCTAACATAAAATATCATATAAAAAGCTCTGTCAGAGTATTCACTTCCCTCTGAAAAACTTCATGAGCCGGGCCTCCATTGTCTATACCACTTCCAACATTCTGATCTTCCAAGTTCTCATAACAGTTCGTTAATCTCTGAGCATCAATGGTCATTGGTAGCTAAAAGAATACAAAATCCTTCCACAATCTTTCCCCAAATCAACATAGTGAAGTCTATCACAGAAATATCTTACTTTTTGGTACCAATTTCTGTACTAGTTTGCTTGGCTGTTGCTATGATAAAACACTGGTCAAAAGAAACATGAAAGAGAAAATGGTTTGTTTGGCTTACAGATTACAGTACATCATTAAGGGAATCTTTGGCAGGAGCCCAAGGCAGGAACCTGAAATAAGAACTGAAGCAGACACCATGGAGGAATGACCCTCCCTGGCTTGTTCAGCTTGCTTTCGTTTTTTTTTTCTTTTGTTTTTTTTGAGACAGGGTTTCTCTGTGTAATAACACTGGATGTCCTGGGTTCACTTTGTAGACCAGGCTCATCTACAAATTCACAGAGATCTGCCTGCCTCTACCTCTGCCTCTGCCTCTCGAGAGCTGGGTTTACTGGTGTGCACCACCATGCCAGGCTTCCTGCTTGCTTTCTTATACAACCCAAGACCACCTGTCCAAATGCACCATCACACAAACTGGGCTATTCATTCCTTCTGCAGAATTCATTAAGGAAGAAAATGTCTCCACACATGTCCATAGGCCAGTGTGATGGAGGTAATTCTTCAACTGAAACTCCCTCTTCCCAGATATGTCTAGTTTGTGTCAAGTTAACAAAAACTCACAAACACAGTACATTACATAGATGTATGAAAATGATACAGTTAAACCCAATATATAGTTGATTATGCTAGTGCTTTTTAAAAATACATAAAATATCCTAATGAAAATCTGAAACTTTTAAAGCACTAGAGAAAAGCATACAGGAATCACTTTAAGATAGAGATACAAGCAATGACCTCCTGAATGTAATTCCATTACTTAGGAAAGTAAGAATTGAAGAGTAGGACTCCATCAAACTAAAAAACTTCTACATATAAAAGGAAGTAATTATGAGAAGAAAAAAGGCAGCCTGCAAAACAGATGATAACTATTTGTTGGTTATTCATCCAGCCAGATTAATAACTAAAATATTTTTTAAAAACAAAGAAATCTGATTCCCCTAAAAGAAAAACTAGTCTATTCAATAAATAGATAGCTGAACAAACATTGCTTAATGGAAGTTTTCAAATCTCAGGAGGGGGGTATTACAGAAGAGGAGGAGAAATGAATGTAAGGGCCAGAGATGGGAGGAAGGGCTGTGAAATGCTGTCTTCTGGGCATGGCACAGGCAGTGCAACCCTGACCTCTCAGTAGTTGCAGCTGCCTGAAAGAGGCCTGCATAAGATGTGGCTTGTCAAAAGGCGACTGCAGACCCTGGGAAAATCTCATGGAGCCTTACCCCTCCCTGTTGAACTATGGCTTCATTCATAGCTATTGGTTCCTGATGGATTCTAGGAAAGGACCAGATATAGCTTCAGATAGTACCCACCAGGTTCCAGTGAATAGCTCCAAACCCATCATTATACAGGTGGCTTTGGTTAAACTCAGCAAGCTACAAGACAAAATAAAACACATGAACTGGAAAAAGGGACTTGTAGAAAGGAGGGTGTACTCTCAGAATGGCTAAGATCAAAAATTCAAATGACAGCACATGCTGGGGAGGTTCTAGAGAAAGGGAACACTCCTCCATTGCTGGTGGGAGTGCAAGCTTGTACAACCCCTATGAAAATCAGCCTGGCAATATCTTAGAAAACTTGGAATAGCTCTACCTCAATACACAGGCATACCACTTCTGGGTATACATCCAAATGATTCCTCACCAAACCACAAGGACGTTTCCTCATCTATGTCCATAGCAGCCTTATTTGTAATAGCTAGAAATTGGAAACAACTCAGATGTCCCTCAATAGAGGAATGGATAAAAAAAACTGTGGTACATCTACACAATGGAGTACTACTCAGCCATCAGAAACATAGAAATCATGCAATTTGCAGGCAAATGAATGGAACTAGAGAAGCTCGTCCTGAGTGAGCTAACCCAGGCTCAGAAGGATGCACATGGCATCTATTCACTTACAGCCAGTTTTAGGCATATAGTACAGGATAACTATACTATAGCCAATGCACCAATGGGAACAGGAACATACACTTTGTTACCTGTCAATGAGACACTTTGCCCTACTGGTGCTGCCTCATAGGCCCCCAGTATATGAGGAGGCTCTTGGCTCATATGGCTGATGAAATAGGGCAGGGGACTGATATGTAGGGACACTCCACTCCAGAGGAGTGGGATGGAAGGGATAGGGGGTAGAGGGTGGGAGGGCAGGATTGAGGGGTGGAAAGAGAGTAATGTGATGGAGATGTAATCTGAGGTAATGAATAAACATAAAAATAAATAAAATTATGAAGAGTAATCAACTAAATTTTCATTTTCAAAAAAAAAGAAAGAAAGGAGGGTGTAATTGATGGGTAGGGGGTGTTCAGAGAGGGTCAAGGTGACATTAATCAGAATGCACTACATACATGTATGTCAAAGAATACATTTAATACATGCTATTTTAAAAAAAATAAATTCAAATTCTGTGCCAATCGCAAAGAATTTCTATTGTAGGTAAAGTGAATAAAACTCAAGGAGATTGACTTGCCTACACTATACAATGACTGGAGAATGCTCCTGGGACCAGGGTACAGTTTGTTAATTCTTTTTTTAAACATTTATTTATTACTTCAACTTACATCTCCATTACTACCCCTTCCCTCCAACCCCTTCTGGCCTCACCCTCCCATCCTCAACCCCTTCTCTCACCCATCTCCTCTCTCCATTGTGTGGTACCTCCCCGTAAAAGCCCCTCTCAGTTCATTAGTCACATGTGGTCTAAGAGCTTCCTCTTGCACAAGAAGCATATATGGCAGTTCCACTAGGGAGGAGTGTCCCACTAAAAGGTAACAAGGTCCATGTTCCTGTTCTTTTGGGTCTATTGATTGTAGGATGGTTTTCCTGTACTATATGGCTAAAATCCAGTTATAAGTGAATATATGCCATATGTATCTTTCTGAGTCTGAGTTAGCTCACTCAGGATAAGCTTTTCTAGTTCCATCCATTTGGTTGCAATTTGCATGATTTCCTTGTTTCTGATAGCAGAGTTGTATTCCATTATGTAAATGTACCACAGGGGTTTTTTTTTTAATCCATTCTTTGGTTGAAGGACATCTGGGTTGTTTCCAGTTTCTAGCTATTATAAATAAAGCTGCTATGAACATAGTTGAGATGTCCTTGGACATACCCAGGAGTGGTATGACTAGGTCTTGAGGTAGAGTTATTCCAAGTTTTCTAAGATATCACCAGGCTGATTTCCATAGTGGTTGTACAAGTTTGCACTCCCACCAGCAATGGAGGAGTGTTCCTCTTTCTTTAAAACCTTGCCAACAGATGCTGTCATTTGATTTTTTGATCTTAGCCATTCTGACAGGTGTGAGATGGAATCTCAGAGTCATCTTGAGTTTCATTTCTCTGATGATTAAGGATGCTGAGCATTTCTTCAAGTGTTTCTCAGTCATTTTAGATTCATCTTTAGTGACTTCTCCATTTAAATCTGTACCCCATTTTTGATTGGGTTACTTGGGTTGTTGGTGTTCAATTTCATGAGTTCTTTATAAATTTTGGATATTATCCCTCTGTCAGATGTGGGGTTGGTGAAGATCTTTTCCCAATCTGTAGGCTGCCATTTTGTTTTAATGACAGTGTCCATTATCTTAAAGAAGCGTTACAGTTTCATGAGGTCCCACTTATTGGTCATTGGTCTTAGAGCCTGAGCTTTTGGTGTTCTGTTCAGGAAGCTGTCACCTGTGCCAATGAGTTTGAGGCTTTTCCCCACTTTCTCTTCTATTAGATTTAGTGTGTCCAGTTTTATATTAGGGTTTTTATCCACTTGGACTTGAGTTTTGATACATATGGGTCAATTTGCATTCTTTTACATGTCAACATCCAGTTAAACCAGCACCATTTGTTGAAGATGCTGTCCTTTTTCCATTGTATGATTTTGGCTTCTTTGTCAAAAATTAAGTGACCATATATGTGTGGGTTTATTTCTTGGTCTTGAATTTGACTCCATTGATCCACTTGTCTGTTTTTTACCATGCTTTTTAATAGTATTAGTTATTAATAATAGTTTTTATTACTATTGCTCTGTAGTATAGCTTTTTAATAGTATTAGTTATTAATAACAGTTTTTATTACTATTGCTCTGTAGTATAGCTTGAAATCAGGGATGTGATACCTCCAGATGTTGTTTTATTGTACAGGATTGATTTAGCTATTCTGGGTTTTTTGTTTTTCCATATGAAGTTGAGAGTTATTATTTCAAGGTCTGTAAGAATTGTGTTGGTATTTTGATGAGAATTGCATTGAATCTGTATATTGCTTTTGATAGGATGGCCATTTTTATTATGCTGATCTTACCTATCCACAAATATGGGAGATCTTTCTATCTTCTGATATCCTCTTCAATTTCTTTCTTCAAGGACTTGAAGTTCTTGTTGTACAAGTCTTTCACTTGCTTTGTTAGAGTTACCCCAAGGTATTTTATATTATTTGTGGCTATTGTGAAGGGTGTAGTTTCCCTAACTTCTTTCTTGGTCCATTTATCTTTTGTGCAAAGAAGAGCTACTGATTTTTTTTGAGTTAATTTTGTATCCAGCCACATTCCTGAAAGAGTCTATCAGCTGCAGGCATTCTCTGGTGGAATTTTTAGGGTCAGTTATGTATACTATCACATCGTCTGCAAATAGGGATAATTTGACTTCTTCCTTTCCCCTCTGTATCCACTTGATCTCCTTTAGTTTTCTTATTGCTCTAGCTAGAACTTCAAGTAGTATGTTGAAGAGCTATGGTGAAAGTAGACATCCTTCCCTCGTCCCTGATTTTAGGGGAAATGCTTTAAGTTTATCTGCATTTAATTTGATGTTGGCTACCAGCTTGCCATATGTCGCCCTTATTATTTCTAGGTATAGTCCTTGTATGCCCATTCTCTCCAGGACTTTTAGCATGAAGGGGTGTTGGATTATGTCAAATACTTTTTCTGATCTAGTGAGATTATCATGTGGTTTTTTTTTCAGCTTGTTTATATTGTGGATTATGTTAATGGATTTTTCTATGTTGAACCACCCTTGCATTCCTGGGATGAAGCCTACTTGATCATGGTGTATGATATTTTTGATGAGTTGTTGGATTTGGTTTGCAAGTATTTTATTGAATATTTTATTATCTATGTTCACAAAGGAAATTGGTCTGAAATTCTCTTTCTTTGTTGGGTCTTTGTGTGGTTTAGGTATCAAGGTGACTGTGGCCTCATAGAAGGGAGTGTTCCTTCTGTTTCTATTTTGTGGAAGAATTTGAAAAGTATTGATATTAGCTATTCTTTGAAGGTCTGGTATAATTCTGTGCTGAAACCATCTGACCCTGGACATTTTTAGTTGGGAGACTTTTTAATGACTGCCTCTATTACCTTATGGGTCATAGGAAAGTTTAATTTGTTAATCTGATCTTGAATTAACTTTGGTAGGTGTAATCTATCAAGAAAGTTGTCCATTTCACTTAGGTTTGCAAGTTTTGTGGAATACAGGTTTTTGAAGTAACACCTAAAGATTCTTTGGAGTTCCTCGATGTCTGTTGTTATTTCTCCCTTTTCTGAAACTGAACTTTTTAAAATTATTCAACAATTATTTATTGGTAATTATATTCACTTGTAACAAATATAAACACTTACTTAACTACTAACCCTACAAATGACTACAACCCCTATTACCTACCCACTAAACCTATTGATAACTATTACAACTATTTTCACAACCTTTTAGAGGGATACAGTCTCTGGGGCAGGTCCTCAGTCATCAGGAACAGTCTCTGTGGTAGACCCTTTAATGCACTTAGCAGTCTTTCTTCTGGAATATCTCAGACATAGATCCATCAGGGTAAATTGGCTATGGCAACTTCACCTTAAATAAGGCTTGAGACTTTCTTCTCTCTCGGAAACCTTAGCTGTTTGTAAACCAACTTATTTCCTTTGTATCAGCCACTCTGCCACTCTGCCTCAGTCTTTAAAGCTGGCTACAGTTTCATTCAGTCCACTGTTTGGACAGGTCAAACCCCTCTAGGCAAAAGCTGAGCCACGGGGTTTAGTCCTTGGCCTTTTGCTGTATTGCTGAGGCTTTCTCTGCTTACCAGCTTCCTTCTGCCTCAGGGAGATCTGGCCATCAGTCCATCAGCACTTTCTCTACCAAAGGATACAAACTACTCATTGTCCTTTCTAGTATGAGGACTCACTAGCATCAGAGCTCTCTAGCATGTGGATCTCTAGCATGGGGCTCTCTAGCATGGGGCCCTCTTGGCTCCATTCACTTGTCCTTAAATAGAATCTCTCCTTGTTCCACCTGCTTCAGCTTAATCTGGGCTCTGCCCACTTAGCAGCTGAAAACAATGTCAGGCCAAAAACCTTGTTTTTAAATTCTTTCCTTATTTCACCTGGCTTCAACCTTGTTTTTAGTCCATGAAGACTCTCCTTGTTTCACCTGACCTCATCCTTGCTTTTAGTCCATAAGTTGATAAGCTAATTGCCCACAGCCACGTTGATCTTCATGCCCTGGATTAAGAGACTGTTTCAGAAAACCCTAGATATTTACTAAAACTAATTTATATTAATCTATCTTCCTACACTTATCATTTCTTTTTTTCCTTTTTTATGTTTATTTATTACTTCAGGTTGCATATCCATCACAGTACCCTCGTTTCACCCCCTCACAGTCCTGCGCTCCCACCCTCTACCCCTTATCCCTTCCAAACTACTCCTCCAGAGTGGAGTGTCCCTACATATCAGTCCCTCACCCCAATTCAGCAGTCATATAGGGCCAAGAGCCTCCTCATACATTGGGGGCCTACAAGGCAGCAAAATTGGGCAAAGTGTCTCATGAAAGGTAAAAAAGTCTATGTTCATGTTCCCTTTGGTTCATTGGCTGTAGCATAGTAATGCTGTACTATATGTCTAAAATCCAACTATAAGTGAATAGATGTCATGTGCATCCTTCTGAGCCTGGGTTAGCTCACTCAGGATGAACTTCTCTAGTTCCATCCATTTGGCTGCAAATTACATGATTTCATTGTTTCTAATGACTGAGTAGTAATCCATTGTGTAGATGTACCACAGTTTTTTTTTAATCCATTCCTCTATTGAGTTGTTTCCAGTTTCTAGCTATTACAAATAAGGCCTATGAACATCGATGAGAAAATGTCCTTGTGGTTTGGTGAGAAATATTTTGGATGTACACCCAGAAGTGGAATGGCTGGGTCTTGAGGCAGAGCTATTTCAAAGTTTCTAAGATATCTCCAGACTGATTTCCATAGTGATTTTATAAGTTTGCACTCCATCAGCAATGAAGGAGTGTTCCCCTTTCTCTACAACCTCCCTATCATGGACTGTCATTTGAGTTTTTGATCGTACCCATTCTGACAGGTGTGAGATGGAATCTCAGAGTCGTCTTGAGTTGCATTTCTCTGAGATTAAGGATGCTGAGCATTTCTTCAAGTGTCTCTCAGCCATTAGGGATTCCTCCTTTGTGAGTTATCTGTTTAGCTCTGTTCCCTATTATTTGGTTTCTTGGCATTTAATTTCTTGAGTTCTTTGTAAATTTTGGATATTATCCCTCTGTCACAGGTGGGGTTGGTGAAGATCTTTTCCCAATCTGTATGTTGCCATTTTGTTCGAATGACAGTGTCTTTTGCCTTACAGAAGCTTTTCAGTTTCATGAGGTCCCATTTATTGACTGTTGGTCTCAGGTCCTGAGCTGTTGGTGTTCTGTTCAGGAAGTTGTCACCTGTGGCAATGAGATCGAGGGTTTTCCCCACTTTCTCTTCTAATAGATTTAGTATTTCAGACCTTATGTTAAGGTCTTTGATCCACTTGTACCTAAGTTTTGTACAAGGTGATAAGTATGGGTCTAATTTCATTCTTCTACATGCCAACATCCAGTTAGACCAGCACCATATGTTGAAGATGCTGTCCTTGTTCCATTGTATGGTTTTAGCTTCTTTGTCAAAAATTAAGTGACCATAAGTGTGTGGGTACATTTCTGGGTCTTCAATTTGATTCCATTGATCCACTGTTCTGTTTTTATACCAGTACTATGCTGGTTTTTTTACTATTGCTTTGTAGTACAGCTTGAAATCTGGGATGGTGATGCTTCCATGTGTTTTTTTATTGTGCAGGATTGTATTAGCTATTTTGGTTTTTTTGTTATCCCATACAAAGTTGGGAATTACTTTTTATTTATTTATTTATTACTTCAGGTTACATCTCCATTGTAGTGTCCTCTTTCCACCCCTCCCAGTGCCACTCTCCCACCCTCTACCCCTATCCCTTCCATCCCACTACTCTGGAGTCGAATGTCCCTACATAACAGTCCCCCACCCGAGTTCAGCAGTCATATGAAGGCCATGAGCCTCCTCATACACTGGGGGCATATAAGGTAGCACCACTAGGGCAAAGTGTCTCATTAACAGGTAACAAAGTCTATGTTCATGTTCCCTTTGGTGCATTCATTATAGTATAGTTATCTTGTATTATATGGCTAAAATCTGACTAGAAGTGAATAGATGCTATGTGCATCCTTCTGGGTCTGTGTTAGCTCGCTTGGGATGAGCTTCTCTAGTCCATCCATTTGGCTGAAAATTGCATGATTTTTTTTTTTGTTACTGATAGCTGAGTAGTATTCCATTGTGTAGATATACCACAGTTTTTAAATCCGTTCTTTGGTTGAAGGACATCTGGGTTGTTTTCAGTTTCTAGCTATTACAAATAAAGCTGCTATGAACATAGATGAGGAAACTTCCTTTTGATTTGGTGAGGAATCATTTGGATGTATACCCAGAAGTGGTATGGCTTGGTCCGGAGGCAGAGGTATTCCACATTTTCTAAGATGTCACCAGACTGATCTCCTTAGTGGTTGCACAAGCCTGCACTTCCATCAGCAATGGAGGAGGGTTCCCCTTTCTCCACACCCTTGCCAGCATGTGCTGTCATATGAGCTTTTGATCGTACCCATTCTGATAGTTGTGAGATGGAATACAGAGTCATCTTGAGTTGTATTTCTCGGATGATTTAGGATGCTGAGCATTTCTTCAAGTGTCTCTCAGCCATTAGGAATTCCTCCTTTGTGAATTCTCTGTTTAGCTCTGGTCCCCACTTTTTGATTGGATTATTTGGTTTCTTGGCATTTAATTTCTTGAGTTCTTTGTAAATTATGGATATAAGCCCTCTGCCAGATGTGGAGTTGGTGAAGTTTTTTCCCATTGTGTGTGTTGCCATTTTGTTTGAATGAAAAAGAAAGTGAGGAAACCACTCAAACTCATTGGCACAGGTGACAACTTCCTGAACAGAACACCAATAGGTCAGGATCTAAGACCAACAATCAATAAATGGGACCTCATGAAATTGAAAAGCTTCTGCAAGGTAAAAGACACTGTCATTTGAGAATTACTTTTTCAAGGTCTATAAAGAATTGTGGTGGTATTTTGATAGGATTTGTATTGAATCTGTATATTGCTTTTAGTAGGATGGCCATTTTTATTATGTTTGTCCTACCTATCCATAAGCATGGGAGATCGTCCCATCTTCTGATGTCCTCTTCAATTACTTTCTTCATGGACTTGAAGTTCATGTCACACAGGTCTTTCACTTGCTTGGTTACAGTTACCCCCAGGTATTTTATATTGTTTGTGGCTATTGTGAAGGGTGTTGTTTCCCTGATCTCTTTCTCAGTGCATTTATTTTTTTGTATAAAGAAATGCTTCTTATTTTTTGAGTTAATTTTGCATCCAGCCACCTTGCTGAAGGTGTTTATCAGTTGTAGGAATTCTCTGGTGGAATTTTTGGGATCACTTATGTATACTATCATATTGTCTGTGAATTGGGATAATTTGACTTCTTTGTTTCCAATTTGTATCCCATTGATCCCCTTTAGTTTTCTTATTGTTCTACCAAGAACTTCCAGTACTATGTTGAAGAGCTATGGCGACAGTGGATCCTTGCTCTGTCCCTGAGTTTAGAGGAAATGCTTCAAGTTTCTCTTCATTTAATTTGATGTTGGCTACTGGCTTGCTTTTTATTTCTAGGTATGGTTCTTGTATGCCCATTCTCTCCAGGACTCTTAGCTTCAAGGGGTGTTTGATTTTGTCAAATGCTTTTTCAGCATCTAGCGAGATTATCATGTGGTGTTTTTTTTTTCTTTCAGCTTGTACACATGGCGAATTACATTGATGGATTTTCGTATGTTGAACCATCCCTGCATTCCTGGGATGAAGCCTACTTGATCATGGTGTATGATACTTTTGATGTGTTCTTGGATTTGGCTTTCCAGTATTTTATTAAGTATTTTTGCATCTATGTTCATGAGGGCAATTGGACTGAAGTTCTTTTTCCTTGCTGGGTCTTTGTGTGGTTTAGGAATCCGTGTGACTGTGGCCTCATAGAATGAGTTTGGCAGTGTTCCTTCTGATTCTATTTTGTGGAAGAGTTTGAAGAGTATTGGTATTAGCTCTTCTTTGAAGGTCTGGTAGAATTCTGTGCTGAAACCATCTGGCCCTGGGCTTTTTTTTGGTTAGGAGATTTTTAGTGACTGTTTCTATTTCCTTGAGGGTTATAGGACTCTTTAATCTGTTAACCTGATCTTGATTTAACTTTGGTAGGTGGAATCTATCAAGAAAATTGTCCATTTCACTTAGGTTTCCAAATTTGGTGGAGTACAGATTTTTAGAGTAGGACCTAAAGATTCTCTGGATTTCCTCGATTGTTGTTATTTCTCCCTTTTCATTTCTGATTTTTTGATTTGGGAATTTTCCCTCTGCCTTTTAGTTAGGTTGGCTAATGGTTTGTCTATTTTCTCAAAGAACTAACTGTTGGTTTGGTCTATTCTTTGTGTTGTTCTTTTTGTTTCTAAGTTGTTGATTTCAGCCCTGAGTTTGATGATTTTTTTTGTTGTCTGTATTTTATCAGACAATAATGGATTAAAGCAGGAATTCCACAACAGAAATATCAAAATGCCTACACATTCATGGAAATTAAAAAACTCCTTACTTAATGACTACTGGGACAGGAAAGAAATAAAGAAGGAAATAAAAGTCTTCCTAAAACTCAATGAAAATGATGGCACAACATATCCAAATCTATGGGACATAATGAAAGCAGTGTTATATGAAAAGTTCATAGCACTAAGTGCCTTCAAAAAGAAAATTGTGACAGCTCGTATTAGCAACTTAACAGCTGAACTGGAAGAGCTAGAAAAAAAAAAGAAGCACATACTCCCAAGAGGAGCAGATGTCAGTTCTCTAATTCTTAAGCAAAAGCATGTTCTTAAGTCTGTAGGTAAATATCTAAGTGTCTGAAACTCATTTGGTTCCATATGTCAATATGCATTTGCCTTTATGTGATGATATGTAAAATACATAGGTCATATACATGGGTAGAACTCCTCTATATGTTCTGTTTCAAATCATGTTTTCTTTTTTCATTAATTGTTGTTACATATGTGAATATATATGTATATATATGAATATATATGTATGTGTGTGTTTTGTGGGTATAAAGGTTACATACATATGTGTTATGTGTATACATATATATGTATGTATAATGCAGTTTTATAGATATATATATGTAACTGTATACTATCTACATACCTGTTCAATCCATATAATGTGACTTTTTATTTTGTATTTTTGTACTTTTATTTTCAGGGCTAACCATTTGGTATTGGATAACTAATTGTTGTTATCTTCCCTGGGTAAGACTATTTCTCCTGCTCTCAGCATTCCTTAGTTGCTTCTCATTTTTGTGTAGAGTTGAGGCCTTATAGGTTTCCCCCTTCCATACCTCATCTAGGAAACTTCTCTTTGCAACAGATTTAGAGCATACAGAAAACCTCAGCCAATCACAATGTAGAATTGTGGACCCCAGTCCCAAGGCATACACCTAAAATATATACAAGACACTGCAGAACCCAAAGATCATTGTTGAAGGAAGGGTAGAAAGATTGTTAGGAGTCAGAGGATCAGGTGGTTTTCTGTGAGACTTTTTTCCTAGGAATGGCAGAAGCTATACACATAAAGTCTTACCAATATGACTCCCTAAACATGAGCTGGACACACCAAAAGGCATGCCAAAACACCCCTTTAATCCCAGCACTTAGGAAGCAGGGGCAGATGGACCTTGATAAGTTCAAGGCAAAATTGGTTTCCATAAAAAATTCCAGGGTATTCAGGGATACATATTGACACCTTGTCTTTAAAACACACACACACACACACACACACACACACACTGAAAATATCAGTAGTAGTAAGAGAGTTATACACCTCACCTCACTTCTAAGATAAAAGGAAAGCTGGAAGTGAGACAATAGGTACTGTCTGTGAGAGAAAAGGTTGGAAATAGGGTACCTCTATGTAATTACCATACATAGTTGAATTCATATGTGTTATTCTGCAAGGAAGAGGGATGAGTCAAAGAATTATGGAGTCATAGAATCCACCCTCTACCAACACCTGTGTGCAACAAACTATAGCTAAAATATATACTGTGGTATCAAAATATTCTTTCCAGCCTTTCTGAGACTCGGGGAAGAGCAAGCAGTGAACATGAACCCTGAGTGGCCAAACCTATGGAAACAAAAAAATAACAATCTTCTTCCTAACAGGACCTCACAAGTACAAAGGGAATTTTTTGTACTTAACACCACCTTTATACAGGCCACTTAGATTAAGTTTGGTACCTGTGCCTAAGAGCTTTGGAGTGTAACCTATGTTGAGTAAACTAATGTAGCCATATATGAGCATGTAAGCTGTGAAGAAAATGTGAAGAGAAAGAAGAAAAATAGGAATAGAGGCATATGGATTAGACTGGAAATTAATCAAGCCATGAAAGAGAAAAGAGCTTTCTGTATAATTGACTGTTTGACAAAATTACTAGGTAGTTGAGGTTGTTTTAGGGAACATATAAAATGACATTTAGAAAGAACAAAGGAATTTGAGACAAACTCTATATACAAACACAGCACATAGTCACCATTAGAAGCTCATGTGTTTGAGATTTGTATTATAAATCCATCTAGCACTATGGAGTGCTAGATGGAATTTACAAGGAAAATTATCTGTTCTCTAAAGATTCTTTAGAGCCATGAAAATATCTCATGTTGTTCTTTTCATTCTTGTACAGTATATGCAGACAAAAATCTTGTGTCTTTCTGCCTACAAATAAAATGTCAAGGTGGGGGTGACTGGGGGAATCACCTTCTGTTTCCAAACCACCCCAATGTGTGTCTGTCTTCACTGACTATTTACAGGATAAAGTCTTTAAGGAATAGCTGACTGATAAGCCTTCATAAGAACACAGACATAAGTGATAGGACAGGTAGCTTCCCTGACTGAGGAAAAACTTTCAATTTTGTGTTATTTATTCCACTATGGGTGGAAGGAAAATAAAAAAGTGTTCAATGCCTATTTACTATTTCAGGCACGTTTTCTAAAACAACCTTGCATGTCAAATACTCTATAGACAAAACTAACAGCCCTAAAGATTAAAATTTGACCCACATAAGCACAAAGTAAAAATCTAAAGTCACACCTCAGTCACTCAAAAAATCCCAGATATCTTCTACATCATCACATCACTTGACATAGAACATAACACCCAGAGAGCATACATTAATTGTTGATTTTTCTTACCTTCTTTCCCCTAAGAATCGGTTTACACTTCCCCTTTTAGAACACATAGATATATAATAAGTAAGCAAGTAGCTACAAAATGATAAATAGATAAATAGATAGATAGTTGATAGATATATAGAAAAGCATGGAGACAGATAATAGATGTATGGGTGATAGAGATGATAGATAGATAGATAGATAGATAGATAGATAGATAGATAGATAAGCATGGGGACAGATAATGGATGTATGGGTGATAGAGGTGATAGATAGATAGATAGATAGATAGATAGATAGATAGATAGATAGATAGATGGATGGATAGGTAGAGAGACAGACAGACATACATCTGGTAGAGTTTTAACTTTTTAAACGCTAAAATCTTCTCCATACCTCATTTATTAGTATAACTCTTTCCTTTTTGTCAAAAAAGGTTTAATAACACAGTAGTTCAACTCATCTTCCTCAAATTCTCAAGATGAGATTTTTGTCAGCTCTAATGTGGTCTGCTGTATTGCTAAGCTGCATGGATATGTTAAGAACAAATAAATTAATAAGCAAAATCACATCTCATTCAAAGTAATTTACTCCATGTAGCATTTAAGAATGTATAACAACCTTAAATTATTCATAATTGATGAAATTTCAGAGGCTGGACAAGGTTAATGCACACAAATTCTAGATTTGAATATTTGGGGATTAGGGGAATAATCAATAATCTTGATTTCCAATGTCTTTACTGTTAGTTTCCTTCTAAATCCTTGCTTCATCTTTATTAATACCATCCCGACAAGTTTTATCAGGCTTAGCTAGACAAGCCTGAAAGAACAGGTGGTTGAGCTCCACCTATGTGTGACCAAGTATTCATTTCTACAGTCTCCTTCGACTAGAAACCTAAGAATGTGGTCTAGGCTGATCAGCAATCCTTCTCTGATTACTTTGATGACAGAATACAGATGATCTAGATAATGTGGGTGTTGTCAATGTTACATTACGGTCATTCATTCACTCATCTATTCATTGGGAAGAAGTTAATAACAACTTAATTGACAGGCATCAACCTTGGTATTGAAGTTACAAAGATGAGAAAGACACTGTCTCTGTCCTCTCAGAGCTAATGTTTATCCAGGAGACCAAAATATGATAAAACAACAGATATAAATACTGTGGTAAGGACTATAATAGGAACTGAGTTTGCTGTAAGGTGGTCAAAGCTAGTTCTGATTAAAGTGAAGAAATGGATTTTTTTAAATCTCAAGAAAATAAATAACTTTTACAGCAGGTCTCTAAAAATGGTCAGTCCAGGTTCACATGTCCCCCAATTCTAAGAACTTCTTCAAGTTGGGAAGTGCATATAACTTCCCAAAGTAAGAAAGTTCATAATAACAGAAAGGAACATGAAAACAACCCAGTATGGCAATGATATAGGTTATGTCTTAGCAAAATAGGAGATGTCAGAGCACTCAGCCAGGGTTGGGTCACAATGAGCATGACAGCTAAGTCTTGTTAAGAACTTAAGCTGTTATGAACAATGAAGACTTGTCAAATGAATTTTTAATCTCACATGATATTTTCACTTTGAAAAAAATTTATGGTAGAAATACAAGAGCATATATGTGAAGACAATTCAAAGACTGCTAATAAATATGGATGGAAATAATAGGGGTTACATGGAACAGAGGTGAGACAAGATTTTGAACTTATTTTTCAAAAAGGTTTGAGATTATATGGTATGTAGTAATGGAATGTAAAGAAGGTATCTAAGATGATAAGCTAGATTTCTGACCTAATTGAATGGATTTATGCCTATATCAATGAATGCCTTTAAGAATAAATAAAATTAATGAATTAATGAAATCGGTTAAATGAATTAACTTGAATGAATAATGTAACAAAATATGGAAATTTGAAGATGATATGCAGTCCCTGTGGGCCTAGATTAGAAAGATGATATACAGACATGCTGGGTCAGATGAGAGTAGTTGCAGTATCACTTTGACTTGATATTGAGTTTCCATCATACCAGAATGTATCCCCAACAGCAGAGCTGGATTCATTCAATCATTGGAAAGACATGAGTAATCTAAAAACAACCTGCCAAACCCTCAACTTTCCCATTCAGTTTCCTAGTGCTTTTCTAGAAACATGTGATACACTTCAAACAGGACTACCTTATCATAAATAATAGGAAAATTTGTTCATTATCCATTCCAAACCTAAGTGAGGTGAGTTATTCAAGACTATAAAATCCTTCTAGACCAAATAAAAGAACTTTTGAAACATTCATTTTATAGGTTTCTCCTTTACTGATTGATTGATTGATTGATCAAGTTACTTTTGTTTTATACACATTTCTGTTTTTAAGGGGGAAATCTGAGGCATAACAAAAATTTAAATAATTTGAATAAGAAACATGTTATAAATTAGGAAAGGGTAAAAGAAAGGGGGTCTAGATATGACAAAATGCAGAACCAAAACATACTTGATTGGTCTGTGGTTACTTCCTTATCTTTGAAAGAGCCCTTATTGGAAATCACCTAATCACATTATCATAGGCTACTTGACTCCTTAAAGCTAGCTGAGGTCACATTTCTGCTTAGTAAAGAATCACTAGAAACAACCCACACTAAGTTTTGTGTATATTTGCAGATATGACTCAAGGACTCGTGTTTTCAATTTGCTAGATTAGAGATATTCTTAAGGTTTAATTGATTTTACCTGCTCAAAAATGTCCCAGTCTCCATTGCAAATTTATCCTAACACCGTTAATAGTAAACTATAACATTAAAATAGAAATATTTGGACTTACGTTGAAATACTTGAATTTACATGTAATTTAGCACACAATATAATGTTTTGTTATAATTTTATTTTATTTTCTACAATGATGCAGAGAAAAAGACATCACAAAACGAAACAAAATGAGCATCAGTTTGACATACTAAAATCAACAACTGTCTTTATGTTCTCATTACTCACTCCCGGAGTTTATCATTTTCTGAAAAGAAAAATACCCCCAATAACACCAACAGCTTGAATCACTGATAACAAACTTTTAAATTTATCTAGAATTACTTTACAATACTGATCAGGTAACACACACATCAAAATAAAGAAATTAGGAACTGGAGAAGATATGATCAAAAAGCTGAATTTTAAATGCAGAATATAAAAATGTTTGCTTTTAAAAAATGATAACAAGCTTTAGATAATACAGGCAAGGGTGAAACAGATTAGGCTGAGGGAAAAAAGTGTAAGCTTCATAGCTTTAGCACTCACTATAGAGTCAGTTGATTGGTCTTAATATTACATCATCTAAGTTTTCAAGCTAATTTGTTATGAAGTCATTATTATCCATTTCATTTTGTTCTTAAAGAATATATAGACATTATTAACAATAGCAAGGAAATATATTTGTTTTAACTTTATTATCTTTTTAGCAAGTTAAATATGAATAAAATTTCAGATGCTGCATAAAACTGTTAGATTTTTATTTAAAAGTGCAAAAAGAGTGATTCTTCTATTTTGAATGAATTTTGTCATTTTCATCTAGCTATATACATTCAAACAAAAAATAATAGTTTTCAAAAGTTAACCCTGAATATTTATATGTACTTGATGGAGATTTAATGTTGCTTCTTATAATTATTAGAAAATTATAATTTTGTATAATGCTTGAGGATTTTCTGCATAAGATAAGCATATACTTTTCTTTAAAAAAACCATTCAAATATAAAGCAACTCATATTACCATTCCCAGAAATATGTAACATGATTCAGACAGATGAGAAATTTCTTCTAAGTTCTGCCCCAAGGTTCTGGGAAAGCACTATCACACGAGAAAACAGAGATACTTTACAGAAGGAAGTAGAGTCCAGCTTATTAACATATTTCAAGTATTTTTCAGGTAGCACTCAAATGTTACCATAACACAGGGATACAAAAAGAAGATCTAATGAGGGTAGAAAGACAAGCATTTGCAACTAATAATAACAGTGGATTGAAAAAGCCCAAGTAGGGGATCCAAGATGGTGGCAGCCAGCGCGGACATATTTTGATTTCGGGGTCAACAGTCACAAGGCGACAAGTGTTGCAGGACACTGCACAAAGGGCACGACCCCTTCTAAATCTCACCCAGCTACACAGGGACCACGGAAGATGCCTGGGCAGGATGCCCCTTCCAACTCTTGGACACGCTAGGAAGCCTCTGGACCCGGGAATTGGGATAACCTATCCCCCCAAAAGGAGAAATACCCGGTAAGTTCCAACCTAATACCCAGCCAGCAGATTCAGAAACCACACAGAGATAATCCCCACCCTGCTGGGCACTCCCAAGTCTCACAAAGACGATCCAATTATCTGGGAAAGGTTGCGACCCTTGGAAGTGAAGTAGCTCCACTGCAAAGTGCATTCAGATCCCAGTCTGTGACATCACAGGCCAGCTTCTAAGCCTTGGAAGCAGCAAGGCTATTGGAGCTGAACTGCAGATTTACCCCCTACAGGAACCAACCCCCGGCAAACTGTGAGATATTTGAAACTGTCCTATATTGAACTTTTGTACTAGTAAGGGCCCTTCCGGCGGGGAATCAGAGCGTACTTTTGCACAGCTCTGCCACCTGAATTAATTAGGTCCTCACCTGGGAGGCGGGACTGAATGACTCTCCTTATAGGGGTGGAGTAAGGCAACTCCTACACCACAGTGCTCCCTTTGGACCCAAGTCCAGAAGACAGCAAAAAAAAAAAAAAAAAAAATCCTCATGGCCAGAGGCCAGAGACAAAAAAAAAAAAAAACAGAGCAAAATGTCTCCAACAAAAGAAAGCGACGCTATTCCGTCCAGCCCGAACCACCTCACCACAACTGAAACACATGAAAACAATGACAATTCTACATTATGGAAAGTGATAAAGTCCCTCCAAGAAGAACTTAAAACTATGAAGGAATTCAAAGAAGCCACAATTCTACAAGTCAAAACAATGAATAACATCATTAAAGAGCTCCAAGCCAAGGTGACCCAGCTTGAACAGGAAAAGGATAAAGCAATGAAAGATCTCCAGACAAAAACAAGCAAACTGGAGAAGGAAATGTACAAAACGAACACTACCATTCAAGACATGAAAATAGAAATGGAAACAATAAAGAAAACACAGTCAGAGTTAAAAGAGGAAATGGAGAATTAAGAGAAGAGAACAGGAACTATGGATGTGAGTATGAAAAATAGGATTCAAGAGATGGAAGACAGGATCTCAGACATGGAAGATTCGATGGAAGAAATCAGTACAACATCCAAAGAAAATGAGAAAGCTAAAATATCTCTCACCCACAACATCCAAGAAATCAAGGACTCAATGAAAAGATGGAACCTAAGAATTATAGGCATAGAGGAAAGAGAAGACTCCCGACTCCATGGCCCAGGAAATATCTTCAACAAAATCATAGAAGAAAACTTCCCAAACCTAAAGAAAGAGATGCCAGTAAAAATCCAAGAGGCTTACAGAACACCAAACAGATTAGATAAGAAAAGAAACTCCTCTCGCCACATAATAATAGAAACTCCAAATGTAGAGAACAAAGAAAGGATATTAAAAGCTGTAAGAGAAAAAGGCCAAGTCACATACAATGGCAGACCCATCAGAATCACACCTGACTTCTCCTCAGAAACTTTAAAAGCTAGAAGGGCCTGGACAGATGTCCTACAAGCCCTGAGAGAACAGAGGTGCCCAGCCAGACTACTATACCCAGCAAAACTCTTTATCAACATAGAAGGAGAAAACAAGATATTCCATGACAAAATCAAATTCAAACAATATCTCCTCACAAACCCAGCCTTACAGAAGATCCTAGAAAAAAATTCCAACACAGAGAAGATAACTACACCCAAGAAAACAGAGGAAATAGAAACCTCCACAGCAACTAAACAAAAGAGAAACGCAAGACAGCCAGCTATACCAAAATAATGGGAAATAACAACCCCTGGTCACTAATATTCATCAACATGAATGGACTCAACTCGCCAATAAAAAGACACAGACTTACAGACTGGATCCGTAAACAAGACCCATCTTTTTGCTGTATACAAGAAACACATCTCACTATTGAAGATAAACACTACCTCAGAGTAAAGGGCTGGGAAACGGTCTTCCAAGCAAATAGACCCAGGAAACAAGCTTTAGTAGCCACCCTAATATCAAACAAAATAGACTTCCAATTGAAGTTAATAAAAAAAGACAGAGAAGGGCATTACATACTCATTAAAGGAAATATACACCAAGAGGTCATCTCAATATTGAACATCTATGCCCCAAATACAAAGGCACCTACATTTATAAAAGAAACGCTACTAAAACTTAAATCGCACATCAATCCAAACACTTTAATAGTGGGAGACTTCAACACCCCACTCACAACTATGGACAGATCATCAAGACAGAAGCCAAACAGAGAAATAATGAGTCTAACAGAGATCATGAACCAAATGGACCTAACAGATATCTACAGAACGTTTCACCCAAACACAAAAGAATGCACCTTCTTCTCAGCACCTCACGGAACCTTCTCCAAAATCGACCATATAGTTGGACACAAAGATAGCCTCAACAGACACAAGAAAATTCAAATAACCCCTTGTATCTTATCAGACCACCATGTAATAAAGCTGAACTTCAATAGCAAAAGAATCAACAGAAAGTATACACTCACATGGAAATTGAACAACTCTTTACTAAAGGACCACTGGGTCAGGAAGAAATAAAGAAGGAAATCAAAGACTTCTTAAAATCCAATGAAAATGAAGACACAACATACCCAAACCTATGGGACACAATGAAAGCTGTGCTACGAGGAAAGTTCATAGCACTAAGTGCCTTCAAAAAGAAAATTGTGACAGCTCATATTAGCGAATTAACAGCTAAACTGGGTGAATTGGAAAAAAAGAAGCAAACACTCCTAAGAGGAGCAGAAGGTAGGAGATCATCAAACTTAGGGCTGAAATCAACAACTTAGAAACAAAAAGAACTATACAAAGAATCAATGAAACCAAGAGTTGGTTCTTCGAGAAAATCAACAAAATAGACAGACCCTTAGCCAAATTAACTAAAAGACAGAGGGAGAAAACACAAATCAACAAAATCAGAAATGAAAAGGGTGAAATAACAACAGACATTGAGGAAATCCAGAGAATATTTGGATCCTACTTTAAAAATCTATACTCCACCAAATTTGAAAACTTAAGTGAAATGGACAATTTTCTTGATAGATTCTAGCTACCGAAGCTAAATCAAGATCAGATAAACAGATTAAACAGCCCTATAACCCCTAAGGAAATAGAAACAGTCATTAAAAATCTCCCAACCAAAAAAAGTCCAGGGCCAGATGGCTTTAGCACGGAATTCTACCGGACCTTCAAAGAGGAGCTAACACCAATACTTTTCAAATTCTTTCACAAAATAGAATCTGAAAGAACATTTCCAAACTCATAAAAATTAGGTGGCCATAAGTGTGTGGGTCTATTTATGGCCACCTAATTTTTGACAAAGAAGCCAAAACGGCACAATGGAAGAAGGACAGCATCTTCAACAAATGGTGCTGGTCCAACTGGATGTCCATTTGTAAAAGAATGAAGCTAGACCCATATTTATCACCTTGTACAAAACTTAAGTCCAAGTGGATCAAAGACCTTAACATAAGGCCGGTCACACTAAATCTACTAGAAGATAAA